>NAGG01000945.1:0-75730 GCA_003031705.1 Calonectria naviculata | reverse complement strand
TTTTTTTTTTTTTTTTTTCGAGGCGAGGGGTGTTTTGTGGCTGTACTTCTTCAATGGTGTTATTTCATGCCATGACCTCAGAAGTCTCGGAGTCGTGTGTTGTTTACATACCTTGGCCTCGAGTTGGTGTGTTGACTTGTCTCACTAAGCGGGAGTCGCAAAATAAACACTAGATAAAAATATGTCAACACAAGCTGCAGATAATATTTCGAGAAGACAAAAGGAAACTGCTGATGCATTGGACAAATTAAACAAGGCGATCTTGATTTCTTTCCAATATCTGAATGT
This sequence comes from Calonectria naviculata, assembly GCA_003031705.1. Lineage (NCBI taxonomy): Eukaryota > Fungi > Ascomycota > Sordariomycetes > Hypocreales > Nectriaceae > Calonectria > Calonectria naviculata. Next base: position 75,442 of record NAGG01000945.1, on the reverse strand, counting down.
TGAAGATTCCCTTTCCACATCTAAATGTGGCGCTGGACATTAGGTAAGCATAGGGTAGGCGTAACCTGACAATCGGGGGATCGGATGTGGTGATTCTGACTATCCAGCATCCTCAATTGAGTAACTAGTGGCTGCTTGGTAATATAATTGTTTTTTTATATATGTAAATGGCCATATTTTACTACATACCTAGTCTCGCGGATCTTACAAACGCTTTCCATGGTCGTAGGGTGAAAGCAAGTTCTCGCAGGAATTTTGTACACGTCGCTCGAAACAACACAGGGTACACTCAAATGTCAGGCTAGCCATACCGCTCATTACTGCAATAAAGCCCCAGTGAGCATCTCGATTTTACGAATTCGCTCACCCAAATGAACAAGAAGAATGAAAAGAAAATTGATGAGGGAGGAAAAGCTTTTTTATTTGAATCACTGCCGTAAGTGATAACAAGGTGCCGTGCTAGAATCGGCGGTAGTCAAGATGTGCATGTGTATGTACCGTGCCAAAATGAGCATTGGGAGAGACATTGATCAGACCAATCACTCTGACATATGATGAAGCGCAATGGGTATTATAAGTAGACCGCAGATGGCGGTACAAGGTCGCAACGCTCCAAGTGGAAATTAACTTTGATCTTGGCCAAGTTGGGCTACGCGTTCGCTTTTCAAAGTGGAATCTCTCAAGTTTGTTCCGTTTGAAAGGGAAGGTAGTTTTAGGGTACAAGGTCACATTACCGATGCTACAGATTGCATTGATGACGAGTACACTGCCCTAGAGTTCACATGTATACGGCCTGGCCGAGGCAGCTGTTGATTTGCGTCTTTGGATACATCAACGGTTGAATCGCTTCAAGGACCAGTGGGAGATTCTGCGGCAAATATAATCATCTCAATTTAAGATTTGTAATATCGTGGAATATTTGGAATTTGAGCAATTTCAAGTTTCTGTGGGAAATGCTCTGAACAATCCACAGCGAGGACTTTGGGACCAGCACTTGTGTTTTCAATGAACGACATGCGTCCAGCGGCACAGTCCTGCGTTGGTAATCGGATCAAAGCGCTCATGACGATTGAACTCACCGTCTTCTCCATGTGCACATTCTTCCGCATACTTTCCTCCTGCGTTGGTATTCATTAAACTATCGCCTCGAGTGTGGCGAATGTAAAAGTTACTCATTCTGGTGGGGACCGCGAGATTCGGTGGTCTTGATGTCCCGTTCCAAATGACAGTTGGTTTTCTTCGCTTTACACTGTTGGGCGCTCTGCCTAAAATATTAACGGCATCAATATCATTTTATCTTCCTTGCTGGCCATGTAGCTTTCGTAGCTTTTGGTATCCGGTTTTGGTGGCATCATTGCTGAAAATGTATGAGTTTATATGTGGGAGAAGGAGCAAGCGAGAGCTCTTCCAGTTAAACCTCAGGGTATCTTTGGAACGACCAATTAATAATGCGAGGGGTAACGGTGAGCCGGCCCCGCATCCTTTTGTTGAAATTCTTTCTTGGGTGTAAGAAGTGCACTGGATTTGATGGAAACTCTATCATATTGAACCTGGCATGAAGCCTTTGTTCTGGATCGTATTTCCTCCCAGATTGTGTAGTTTGGCATGCATAGGTTTATTATTTATTTGGCCTTTGAAGCCACATTTGGTCTATTGTGTGTGAGTTTCAAAGAAACCCTGATACTAGTTAGTTGAGAATAAGAGGGTGTGAATGTCGCTTTTCCCTCTGCAATATTCTCACGTCGGGCCATCGTGCAATCAAAGTTTTAGCCTGTACGGTATCGAAGATCAAAATTACAAGCTGCACCTTTTTAGTTCGACGTATATTGATACATACGCCCCCTGTGGTCTAGTTTCAACACATATATCTCTGCCCAGCCCCTCAGCGACCTTTCCCATCCAGCACATCCTAGAAAAAGTCCAACGCTACTCAGTTTACAGTCCCAAACTGTCACGGCCAAACTTCCTCCCACGACACATTCAGAAAAAAACACAAAATGCAGCCATCTCTCCTGTTACTGGCGGCCCTAGCTGGACTTGCTGCTACGATACCAGTTGGCAAAACAACACCTGATGAAGCAGGAGTAAGTACAAGTCCTGTCCAGAATGAGAAAGTTACAAGTTGTTCCTCCAGGCTAACATGATCCAGCGCCCTGTACGCATGCTCGCATACCAGCCATGCATGATTTGCCAGCCCGTCACATGCGTCTATCCGGTCGTTGTCAATGGGACACACAACGCGACAAGTGTGAAGCAGAATCCTGCCCCAGTTCCGACATCATAGGAAAACACCAGAAGTGCCACTCGCATGGAAGTTTGGAGCTCGACTAGTTCAGATGGAATGATGTGGATGGCTGTCAGGATGAAGGGACCTTGCCCTGGCCACCGAGAGAACAACATGCGGATGCTAATGGCTTGTATTATCTTGCGTTGCCGAGGATAAACAGCAGTGATGTGTTTCAGGAACAAAAGTCACAAGGTTTACAATTCTATGATAGACCTCCATCATAATGCAATTTGTGCACTTGGTTCCAACCAGTTTGGGGAATTGTCTCGGTGATTTCTTGACAACATGCGGCCAACCAGCTCAGAACTTCTGCTTATGCGACTTGATTTGAATTAAACAGTCGGATTAACAATCACCCGGGCGAATGGTTTAGTGGTATAATACTCCCTTAGCATGATTCGTCCAACTTATCTGGGAGTGGTCCAGGGTTCGATTCCCTGTTCGTCCAAATTAGGTGGTTTGAATCCACCAAAGTCCTTTCTTTTTGCAAAATTTGACATTGTATGGAGGATTCATGCCTTGTCTTGGCTTGGAACCCAACAATGCATTGGTGCCGCTCCTGACCGAGCTTTTTGATTGATTCGAACTCTACCGTTACCATGAAATCTTCCATCCCTCTCCAACTCGCCTTTGACCCCTGAAACCCTGAAAGGGGTGATGACTCAGTATAGAGCCAATATGTCAAACTCATGCATAGAAGCCGGATCTGACGATTGTAGTATGGCGACTGGGATTGACAGTTGCAAGGTGAGCTAGATAGAATACAATCATGCCATATGAAATTTGTAGAATCAAGGGAAATCGTCAAATAAATTAGGGTGGTAATGGCTCACAGACAGTGGAGTCTTTGACCTGAGTCTAGCTTCCTCCGGGTATTCTCGCCTCCATCTATAGTATACATTAAACAAAAGAACCCTGCCTGCCGTCTACTCCGGGAATGCACTGGGGGTATATAATTTCGTCAACCGTAAACAATGCTCTATAGTGCTCCATGTGCCCAACTTCCAATTATTCGTCAGTATTACATCGCCATTCTCAGCGGGGCGGTGATCGGGTGATTTGGACGATTGTCTCGTTCCTGACAAGGATACCGCCCTCTGTTTGTGGCTCCATCTCCTCACGGTCGGCCTTGATGATGGATGTGGTCGAGTGGTTGGTGCCGCCCATGATGTGGACATCGAAATCGCTGACGACAGATCCGGTCTCCATGTCGTTGGCGAGTGCATGAGTCGAATATCCAGTGCCAGCTCTTTCTGTACTTCTGGTTATTGTAGAGAGATTAATCATATTCTTGCTTCCACTTGTTTCCTTGTTCTTTGGCCACGGTTCGAGTGATGATTTATCGCTACGGCTGTTGCATGCGAACATGTAGGCTAGAGCTGGTCTGACGGCGGGAAGGCAAGCTGCACAAATTGTTAGCCATAGACACCAAAAGACTTGCCGCACTAGGACAACATACCCGAAACTGTAGCCAAATTCACTTCCGCAGAGCCCCACAGTATGATTCCTGTGATGTTCCACGTAATGTCCAAGGATTTGCTGCTCAGCTGATTCGTCTTGGCCATGATGACAATGGCAATAATACAAACACTGTCTTAAGTTAGAATTTAATTATGGGCTAGGAAGGGGGCAACCTACAAAATACCAATTCCGAATGTCAGAATGATACCAGCCTTTTGCAGTGGAGCGAGCTGCAGCTTCTGGATCTGATATATAGGCAAGAGCATGATTGCAACGTTTATAGCCACATGGGTGATGACACTTCCGAGGATGAACTTCTTGTCATCAATCTCGCACCGTGCTGTTGGTCTGAGTTCAAGCTTCCAGTAGGCTTGAATAGGCCAGCAGTGAAATGTTACGATGAATACCTTGAGCACAGTCAGCAAGATATTTTCGTTACCAGCCTGGTATTACATACCCAGCAGACTGTCCACATCATGGAGCAGATGAAGAGTATAATGATCGGACGCTTTATTTCAGACACCTTGAATACACGCCAATATAGAAAGAGAAGAGAAGCCTTGGCGAAGGAGATTGTTGTCGAATAAAGGAATTCCCCGATGAAGAGATACAGCAGCGACTTTTCGAAAACCTGTTCGGTGGTGAGCCATGTGATGTCCTTAAGATGCATTCCAAGCCCGTTGCGAGTCCCTGAGTTGGATAGTTAGCACATATAGATAAGTAAACCAAAGGCTAGGAAAACTAACATCTTGGGAGGATGGCCGCGCAAAGAATGTTGCACAACTATTACTCCCATTAGTCCCGTAAAGTGCAAAAGTGATTGCAGATTCACCCACGTAGCATCCAAAGGCGCAATAGTCGTCCCACCAAAAACTAGCTCCCTTCACCCTCCGGCTCATAACACGGAGCACGATGAACACCGTGGCGATTGAGAAGTTGACATATTCACCAGTCAAAACGCTCACCCGCCGGTCGTCGCCGGAGCTCTCCATGGTCGATGCTTGGGCGGGTGGAAACGAGTGATTCCAAGAGGCGAAAGGGAACCTTCAACCTCTGCTCACTTCCTCCCACAACCGCCGTGTGGTGCTGTCGGGTGACGCTTATGCAGCATCAAAGGTTGTGAACCGGTGGGACCTTTCCGTACTGGAATGGGCAACGGCTTTTCTTTATTAGGAGCCGCGCAAGGGGAACCAAAAACCGTCGACGGCGGGCTAGGCTTAAAACGAATAAATTCGCGAGTCGTCTGCCCCATAGGGCCAAGGTCAAAGTGGAATGGCTTAAGGCACTAGCCCAGCAATGAAACTTCGACCGCCCGAAGCGCTCGGACAGAACGACGCCACCAAGACTTCGAAATCAGGCCCGAGGGGCGGGTTCCCGCCTTCACCTTTATCCCCAGTGACGGGAGACAGCGGTCATGCACGAGGGCGAACTGCTGCCCCGGGACGACCTAGCGGATTTGAAGGGGAAATAATGGCTTCTCATTCGTCCCTGCTCCGGAATCTTTGACGATGACGCTTTGGGTCCTACCGCGCTAGGCTCGGCATCACTCGCAGTTGATCATGTTGATCGTTTATGCTTATGCCACAGACAAGTACCGAGAGCAATGGGTGCCCCTTCTCGCTCGAGTTTATCCAACACGAAGGATTAGACTAAAAACGTGGTCGTTTGTGATGCTCCCAGCCATGGTCATCCTTCTGGATGCCGCGGTGGAGCGGGCTTGAAACCACTTCCCCCAGTCATCGCTGGATCTAAATGGACCGGAGAAATAGGATGCAGGGTCCCGCCCGCACATGCGACGGTTGGGAAAGGCTAAAGGTTTCTTCAGCAGATTCCAGGCCCTGGAGCCCGCGACTGTTCGTCCCAAACGGTTGCATTAGCCAGTGGGGGAGGTGCCGGGGTCTCCGTCGCGGGTCGAGACTGACGGTTGGTGGTTAGTGCTGGTGTTAGCCACGATGCAATCCGCCGGCCCATTTGCACCCCAGGGTCAGCGCCAACCCCCAGATGACGATCCCATTTCCCCCGGCCAGCGCTTTGTCCGCGAGCCATCGGACTCTTGCCAGTTCTGGAGGCACCTTTTTCCGGTTATGGGCAGAGCAGAGCGTAGGCGACCTGTCACCAACCGTGCGAGGGAGATAAATCGATCCCGGTCCCGCACTGCCAATCCGGCCGAGAAGCTGCTGGGTTGCTCCCTGGATTCTTTGTCCTCCATCCCGGGTGTTTTTTTGTTTTTTACGACACGATACTTGAAACATTGCGACGCGTATTCGCGATATGGAAATTTCGGATCGTGAAGTCTCTCGTACGATTTGACGGCCTCAGTACGCAGCCGAGCCTATACGACCGTCTCAGCTCGCTGGAGTCTGGAAATAGAACCCCACCGGCTTTTGCTAACTTTAGCTACGTGACGTTGCAATCTTTTTAGTTAAAAGCCCTTACCACCCACCTCCAATTTCCTTTTCGACCCTCTCGAATATTTTTGGGCCCTGCTTCCCCAGGCCTGTCCCAATCGCCACGGCATACGCACCCACGGCTCTCATTCTGCGGTAGCCTTCACCGTCTCGGACTCCTCCGACGCCAATCACCTGAATATGCTTTAGGTCGGCCACCTCGTCTAGAAGCTTTCGAATTGTTGACACATTCCCTAGCGCTATCGGGTGTAGAGGCGGACCGGCCATGCCACCCACGCCTGATTGTGGCAGCTGGGGTTTCAATCCGTCCGAGGCGACGTCCTCGAGGATTAGACAGGACCCAAGAGTATTGGTAGCAGTGATGAAGCTAAGTGACGATGCTTTGCCCCGCAAGGCCGAGATCAACGTAGAGAATTGCCCGTGATATGTGTATGGAGGCGTTTTGATGCCGATTGGCAAGCCCGGGCCGTCGGGTAGTAGAGCGAGGTAGGCCGCGAGAGCGTCTCCGTCATACGCAGGCGGGGGCGATCCGGGAATATTGGGGCAACTCAGATTGATCTCCATCGCAAGCGGGAATGGTAGATCCTGTGCCGCAGCGGAGATGCGCGCATAGCATGTCTGGATGTCTTGAGGAGACCCGGTCACACTCACGATGACCGTCTTGCGCAGCGTAGGGTGATTTCGCGCTAGCTCTTGAATGAAGCCGAGATAGCCATCGAGCGGGATTGGACTGTAGCCCAGATTGTTCAGGCTGGCTGTTGCCTCGTCCGTGTGGCCAGTCGGGCATTCCTGCGTAGAAGAAGTGCCCTTGTTAGGCACTACGGAAGCAGGATCAAAAAAGAGATACCGGTGATCCGCATGCTGGTGATCAAAGCCATTGATAAGGGAGGTGCGCGTCGTCACTGCACCCGTCGAGGGCGAGGTGAAGATGGCAGTGAGGTCCTCGAGATTTGTCGCCCAGGGCGTGGCCGAATTGAGGAGCGGAGGATGGATTTCCAATGATGGTGGCATTTTTCCAACAGTTCAAAGGCACAGTTGCGGAGAATGAGGCTCGCGTTGAGATGAGGGGTTGGAGATTGAGATTGATAAGGAACGTGGTTATGTAAGCCTACTTGGGGCACGAGATAACTGTCCTCGTTTTGGCCAAGGAATAATCCTCTGTAATGTCACTTCTAGAGCTGTTTTATTTTTCTTTTGGGTAAGCCTATATTCAGTCATGACATCGCAAGTGAAGAATAAGGATGGCTTGTAGGGTAGTTGGGGGTGTTGTTTTTTGCTCATCTACGTAAGTGATCTAGTCGGTCAAGCTATTCTCAAGCCACAAAACGCCGTGCTTGGGGATATAAAAATGTAAATGTTGGTATTTCTATTTGAATTGAATAATCAAGCGTCCAGTTCTGTTTTGCTTTTTTGGTTTCCTTTTTTCTTCCTTATTTTTATGGTCCTATGTAGCTTAGACATGGCCCTTGTCTTGACCGACCTTGGTTTCACCCAGTGCCAGCTAAGTTGCGTTGGTCTGCGAATACCCAATTGACGAAAAAGGGTTTTTTTAGCGACTTTGAATTGCTTCAATAATTCGTCGAGATTGAGACCCGCTAATATCGAACCATCGAGGTTCGTCAAGGAACTGCGTGCGTCATCGATGAAGCTGATCAAGTCGTGTTCTGTCTCCTCGATCCAATCTCTACAGGATTTTAGATTAGGGTCCAGCTCATTTTGAGTGTGAAACGGGGCTGCCTGGGCGTGGATAATTAGCAGGTATAAAGCTTTGGGATGGTTCAAAGATTAAGAGCGTACCTCCTTGATCGATTGGATTGTAGTTTGCCAACTCGCGAACCACTCCCCCATAAGGACATGGTAGATGTTGGCTAACATGCAGTTAACTCCCGAGAGGTGGCCGCACGGAACAAACTTTGATCGTTTCCATACCTTTTCCTCTATCATTGGTTCTTCTAGGATGTCTGGCGAATCTGCAAGGGTCACCATACAGTAATGTGGACTCTCATCGATAACAGAGGTGGTGATGGAAATTGAGACACGCCGCTCAAGGATACGATGACCCTTGTGAGCTATTTTTGGGGATTCCAGATTGCTGGGTCGATTTATGAATATGCCATGACAGGCATTCTGATCTGAGTTGTTGCTGTTTTCCTCTGCTGGACACACTGCGCGATATCGCAGATGAAATTGTATGTGTGCTGTTGCATCAGGATTCACACTGCACCACCTGATCCAACTAGTGCATTCGTTTGCTGCCCAATCTGCCACGAATCTTTTTAGAAATCCAAACACTAATTTCCCTCTATCATCTTTCCCGTAATAATGACTGCCGGCAACTTTGACGAAAAGAGAAGCAACAAAATTCATGTTTAGAACGTGGCTCGTAGGGCAAAGTCGCCTGGATTGGTCAGAAACAAAACAGTGAGATTACAGGTGCTAGAGATCAAATACCAGCTCCATCCAAGAATTTGGTTGTCGTCTGTGTTTGATGCATAACTGGCAGTGATTATACCATCTCTAACGTGCCCCCGGTACATTGGATGGGGCAGTCCATTTTTGTACGAGAACTCGTACAGGTTATAATTGACGTCTTTGAAAAAGTCCAGCTCGTTTTTGATACGGGTCTTGTCATGGAACAGACGGACAGGAATATCTGACGGCCACCTGTGGTACAAAGATTGGAGCCGTTCTTCAGTGTTGCGGTGAGCATCAGCCAAATATCGATCTCCTGTAAAGATGTAAATAGGCCCTGGAGTAGTCGTTTTGAGTTTGGAAACGTTAGCAACAATGGGAGGCTCCTTGTCAACTCTCTCTTCAGACTTAGAAAAGGGTCTGGTTCCTGCAATAAAGCTTTCGTGTCCATGGATGATAAAGGTCCGGAAAACGATTAGGGCTTCTGCAAAATTTTCTGCAGATAAATCTAGGCGCGAAAGAAAAGTTTCAATATCCCTATGGCGCTGCGTGGGTGTGTTGGATCCAGCTTGCGACTGAGAAGTAAAAGAATCAACCTTCCGCACTGGTCTGCTATGTAATAGATACAGGACTCACAGATGATATTGAGCTATTACTGGCTGACTTGGGAGTTTTTAGTGTCAAGAGTTCCATGTTCGGCAAAGAGCAACAAGAAAACTATTCAGACGGGTGAATGGTGGAAGTGGCGGATAGACTGCTCAATAAACTGATGTTACCGATCAAACTGATGGATGGCGGGATTTTTATGTTTTGAGGTTTGTGCTCTTGGGCACTTATCAGCATATCAGCTGCATCACATGAGAAAGCCTTTGTATACATCATTCACTACTTTAGGATGCGCGATTATCAGTGGGACGAATCATTATCCGGGGAGCTGGCATCGTAAGCTGAGGGGTTCTAAAATACTCTCTCATACTGACCAGTTAACACTCTGTGGCGTACAGCCCACCCGTAGAAAAAGCTTGATGTGCATATTTTCAAACAAGCGGTCAGAAAGAATGCCTAGAGTCCTCAAACAGAATGGAATGTTTTCAAGAACTAGAGCGATTATGGCTGAGACAGCGGGCCTCTGTTATGAGCAAAATGTTACCTACATCTCGTTACAATTAGATCCTTGGGCTAACCTACCGTGACAAGGCATAACTAACGATGTGATATGCCAGAAAAAACTGATAGTAATGTCACATTGAAATAGCATTCCGTATTTGGGGATGCGGAGAACTTCTCCGAACTGTGTACCATCGTTACTGCAATGTTTTGGAGCGCTAGCCGGTTCCGTGTTGAAATACTGTGTGATACCTTGGGGAATAATAATTTAAAGCTCGGGAATTTCTAAAGCTCGGCCCACAATGTAAATTTGGTGAACTCTCTAGATTGACTGTGCTCTCGAGATATTTGTCTCGTGTCGCCCATTACTGTGACCATGTTTGGGCTGATGGCCACCGCATGCATAAATGATTTTGCATATGTAAGTGCTATTTTTAGTCCTCTATATAGGCTGCGAGTATTGCGTATGAGCTATTTCAATCATCTCATGCGTGATCGCCTTTTGTTTTCTACACCCGCATGTCATAGTCATTCGTCAAGTTGCCCATGCATTCATTCATGAAACCACCTTATTCAAGGTTGGTTTCATTTAAACATTCATTAACTCCAAAGATAATTTTGATAATATTATGACTTGTATGCGGTGACATATTCGTCCTTAAAACGATTGGGTACTGCCTGAATTGAACGTTGAATCAAATGGCTGAAGTTGTGGAAACGCTCGGCATAACTTCGCTGGGTGCATAAAATGAATGCATTAAAGAGTGATGATGTCCGCCCAGCAGGAGACTCACTGCCGCTTTGCGATTTCGTGCTCAAAGTACAAAGTAAAGAAAAAAAAACTTCCCAGCCACCGGATTTGGATCAGGGGTTTTATTTGTATGTTGCAAACATAGTATTGTGAAGGCCAGGGCTATCGCTCGACAATACGCTTTTATGCAATTTATGAACGGTTCATGTGCCTAGGGCTATACCTGCATCCAGGCTTGACTCATAGCCACACATAGCCGTGCGCTTTCTGCAATCACATGGGACGGGCATCTGTGGCGTTCTATCTTCATTCTGGCTGTCGAGTAAAAAAGAATTGAGATCGTGTGATGGTCAATGCTGCGCAAGTACACACGGTAATAGCGGCAAGGTCAGGCACCGAGCTATGGCCTCAGAAACAGAGTGGATTTGAAATATTTTCATCCCAACTCTAGTGCTCTATTAAACCGAAACGGAACGAATATTTGGAGGTCGGATGACACAACAACGCAATTAGTTCCAGTCAGTTGTGTATTTCAGTTGTCTTTCACTTAACGCGAAATTTGTTAAGCGAGGCATGCCGACGTGTTAATTGGGCATCTTAGTGCACGGGCAGTTCATGACTTGCTTTGTTGTCGTCTGGTCTTGGCGAGAAAAGAAACGAAAAGAAAGGAAAAAAACTCAACCTCCTCTGCTAAAATGTATTTTGGGTTAGATCCCGTGCGTTGGTGGCGTGAAAGTCAAGTTTGCCTCCTCAATTAAGAACCCCTGTGCCCGAAGCAATGGTATGGCTTTGTACATACACAGCCATGCTTGACTCATGTGCTCGCTGCCATCACATGAAAGCGTTGCTGGTGAATGACGTGTCTGCGTCCTCAGCCAGTGGGAAATGGATCCGGCCTCGATTCACCCAAGAATGGATAATATGCCCTCGATGCGGCGCTTTGCATCCTTCAGGCAGCACTTCCATCCGAGGTTGTCGAAAGAGGCCCAGAGGCTGTGAGGTGTATCCCCACTCGGTGCGAGCCCAACCACGGAACCACGGAAGTGGCAAGGGGACCCCTGGCGCGTCAGTAATCTCGCTACTCCCTTTGGCTGGTGGCGCGCTGTTAGTGGCCGGCCATGGAGGCGTTCATCAGTTCTCCCTGCACACAGGTTCCCACTGCTGAATATACAGCGTCCCGGATGCGGGGGATTGATTGTCTGCTTGGTGATGGCGCACTCCGTGCCTTAGTTTCAGGCATCGTATCTGCTCAATTGACACGGATCTAAGGATGCAGACCCGGCCGCCGAAAGTGAGGCTTGCTAAAAGGGGTTGGACCTCGCGTGCGCTGTGCTGGTCCATCGACACGTAGCTGCCCACTGATTGGTGCTTGGGGCTGGAGATGGAGAAGGTTGGGAGCCAACACCAGACTGACCGCCTCTGTGAAGTGGGGTGGACGCGGGACGACCGCTTTTCTACCCGGATCTTCATAAATACACGGAGGCAAGCTTGTTGGAAATGTTCACGGACTGCTGGACAGTTTGACGCGCAAAATCGACATCGACGTATTCTGATGGTATATGGTGTCTGGCACAGGCACACTTCGGCGGCGTGACAGCTTGCGAGCCAACATGGTAGAGGCGCCCACTGCACACCCATAACTGCCCCGAGTCTTCCACTAACCCACTTTCGTCCGACTTCTAGTTCTTTCGAAGGCGCCGCACCGATCCCGGCCCGCCCGCTGAGATCCCGTCGTCGCCAGAGCGCCGTCCCGAATCATCCACGAGCCGGCGCACTTCCATTTCAATTGTAAGCCGGCTTTCTCGCACAAACACGGTCACAGACGACGGCGAGAAGGGACCTTTGGGGCTGTCGCTTTTGTATTCGCCCCCGGACTCAAAGGTCGACTTCGTCTTTGTCCATGGATTGGGCGGCGACTCGGTCAAGACGTGGAGCAAGCCCTCGTCATTGCAGCAAAACTACTGGCCGCAAGACTGGCTGCCACAGGACCCCGCCTTCGAAAACGTGCGAATTTTCACCTACGGCTACAAGTCTGACTACTCCAAGGGAAGGAAGGATTGTTTAAATATTCACCAAAATGGAAAGGCATTTCTCGACGAACTCAATGCCTCGCCGTTTCTGGCCGGGGCCAAGACCCGCATTGTTGCCATCGGCCATAGCATGGGAGGCTTGATCATTAAAAAAGCATGCCTCCTGGCTAAGCAAGATGCCGACTACGAATCACTCGCGAGCCGATTTGCATCCATCTACTTTCTCGCCACCCCGCACCAAGATGCCGACTCAGCCAAACTACTAAAAAACATCCTCAAGATCGCCAATGAGAGGGCATCCGTCACCGACTTGGGGCGGAATTTATCCGCAATCCAGGTCATCAACGATGAATTCCGCCACTATTCCGAAAAGATGGAGCTTTGGTCTTTTTACGAAACACAGAAGATGAGGCGTTTCAGCTCGCCCATTGTCGATCCCGAGTCAGCAGTTCTCGGCCAACGCGAAGAAAGACAAATCCCCATGAATGCCGACCACGGTTCGATTTCCAAGTTTGAGACTCGACTAGACCCCGGCTACCTCGTCCTGCGAGACGCGCTCGCTTCCACCGTGGAAAACCTCACGAGTGCCGCCGAACAAGTTGAGGAGAACGAAAAGACTGCTCGCTTCAATCTAGCCAGAAGGTACCTAGGGGTTCCGGAAGGCTTCGAAGATGATCTTTCACAAGCCGCGGAGGCAAGATTGAGGGACTCATGCCAGTGGATCTCGGATAAAAGCACCTACATCAATTGGCGAGACGACGACTCGAGAAGTGGAAAGATTCTCTGGATCAGGGGCGCAGCAGGGACTGGAAAGTCCATTCTCACTGGCTACATCATCGACCAACTCCAGCAATCCAACAGGGCATGCAGCTACTTCTTCTTCAAGCGCGGCGACAACTCCAAGTATGAGCTGAGCATCTGCCTTCGCACCCTGGCTTTTCAGATGGCACTGGCGAAACCTGAGACACTGGACCTTGTCCTGCGCCTGAAGAGCGAGGGCGTTAACTTGGACAACATTGACGAGCGCACACTCTGGAAACGCCTTTTCTCCAACGGCATCTTTACCACCGACATGGAGCCTCAGTATTGGATTATCGATGGCCTAGACGAATACCCAAGCGCCTCGGTGCTGACCGAATTCATCTTCCGCAAGATTGACCAGTCCAGCCCATTGAAGGTCCTCGTCACCGGTCGCGATTCACCCGAATTACACCAAAGCTTCGCAAAGGTTCGACCTGGCTTGCTCCAAATACAGTCGATATCAGTGGAAGATACTGCCTCTGATCTCAAACGCCTGATTGAGAGCAAGATAAGGTATCTGACCGTCTTGCAGCCCGACGAAATGGCTGTTCTGACCGACAAGATCCTGGCAAAGTCCGAAGGATCCTTTATCTGGACGGTGCTGGTGCTCAGAGAACTCAGTGTATTCTACAGCAAAAAGGACATTGATGTGGTCCTCGAGCAGCTGCCAAAAGGCATGGAAAGTCTATGCAAGCGGGCCTTGCAGACCATGTCTCAAGGCTGCCGTGGAAATGAGCTGGCAAAGGCGGTCCTGAAATGGGCAGCCTGTGCATGCTGGCCAATGACAGTCAGCGAACTAAACTACGCCCTAAACTGCGACCTGGACGACTCATTCCCAAGGTTGAAGGACAGCATCACGAGACTTTGCGGCCAGTTTGTCGTCATTGACAAATATGACAGGGTCCAGATGATCCATGAAACCGCAAGAGAAGCCTTGCTCAAGGCAGACTCTGGTTCGGAGTTTGACTTTTCGGAAGCCGAGGCACATTCGCGAATGGCGAGGGTCTGCCTACACTACCTTGTTGGAGACGAGATGAAGCCACCCAATCTCGACATGGATCGCGAGCGAACATGTACGCGTGGGCCAATGGAGAACTTTTCTACATATGCCCTCACGGCGTATTCATATCATCTCTCCAAGGCCGATGCGCAGGACGAGAGACTTTTCGAGCTTGTTTTGCGGTTCACCGGAAAGAACATTCTGACTTGGATTGAAATGGTGGCCGACTCTGGAGATCTCACCCAGCTCGTCAAGGCCTCCCAACAATTTAAGAAATATATCAACACGCTGTGCGCCGAAGGATCGTACCCGAGCGGGAAGATCCGCACACTGCGTCAATGGGCAGTGGATCTGGAGCGCCTTACGACCAAGTTTGGCGATTGCTTGTTGGCCTCGCCAACGTCAATTTACTCTCTGATCCCATCATTCTGCCCACCAAACTCCATGATTCGCACGGCCAGCAAGCAGCTAAAACACCTAGAAGTTTTTGGAAAGTTCCCGGAGCAATGGGACGAGAAGCTGTATTGTCTCAACTTTGGCCCAAGCCAACCGAGTGCAATCTGCCGGGCGGGCCAGTTCTTCGCCATTGGATTCACAACAGGCGCTGTCAACCTCTACGACACCACCTCATACAGAGAAATTATGAGCTTCAACCACGGCGAAGCTGTCAAGTTTATCAGATTCAACACCAAAAACACTCACCTGGCGACATGTGGAGCGACAGCGACAAAGGTTTGGGATCTGGGATGCTCCGAGATGCTGCACAGCATGAAAAGCCCCCCATGCCCTCTTGACCTGACTTTTCACAATGAGTATCTTCTCATTGCTAGCCAGAAGATGTATCTCCAATACTGGAACTTGACCAAGAATGCTTCACTGGAGTCGCAAAAGAGATGGGGAGATTCCATGGGCCGCTCGTTTTTGCCTCATCCGGCTCCCACAGCGCTTGCACTTTCGTCTACTCATAGAGTGCTTGCGGCTGCCTATGTGCGTCAGCCCGTTACCATCTGGGACCTAGACAAGAACCGTCGCATTGGCAGCTGCGGAAAGAGAGATCCAGATGGGCGAACGAGCGATGCCATTGTTTCTGCCCTTGCGTTCAACCCAAATGTTTCTCTTGGCCTACTTGCCGTGGCGTACCTCAACGGAGACCTTGTCATCCTCAATCCGTTTACGAATAGGCAACTCGCATGCACGCGCGTGACCTGTCATTCATTGGATGTGAGTCCCAATGGTAAACTTCTCGCCGTCGGAACAGACAAGGGTATGATCCAGGTTTACGACTTCAGCACACTAAAGCTGCTGTATCAAACCGAAGCATCTACCACTTTCACCAAGCAGGTTACTTTTATGAACGACAGCATGCGCTTTGCAGACCTCAGGCCCTATCAGTGCACCATTTGGGAACCTTCCCCCATTGCACAGGGTCAATTGAACGGTGAAACCAAGCCGGCTGCTCCAAACGCCACATCTCTTGACACCAAAGCCAAGATTACTGCTCTGGCAGTTCACGATTCAGACGACGTTCTTTTCTGCGGAACCGAGGATGGCAAAATTGCAGTCTATTGCCGCAAGACGGGAGCTTGTCTAGGCAGCCCTCGTATCCACAACTGTGCCGTTCGTCTGCTAAGGTGGTGTCGCAAGAAGGAAGCCCTTCTTAGTGTTGACGCATCCAACAAGATAATTTTGCTCAAAATTGTCAAGTCAACCGAAAAGGGCTGGCAAGTGGATCACGCTGTGAAGTTTCAGTGCACACTTGATTCAAACTCGGCCGTCACCGATGTTCTGATCGGGGAAGCTGCAGACAAGTTTGTCGTGTCGACTCACAAGTCAGACTACCTGTTTACTCTGGATGGCAACCAGGAGGCGAGAAAGGTCTGCAAGGACAGGATGGGAATTTGCAAGTGGATGCCTCACCCAAATTCCCCCGACCTTTCAATCCGTCTCGACGGCGCCACAGCTCGTGTTTATCAGTGGAGTGACTGGTCCGAGAGCTGGGCATCTTATTTCTCGCTGTCAAGCGAGCCTTTAGATTTGGAAAGCTCAACCTTGTGCACGCTGGCACAGAAGAAGATTCTACTGCTGGAACTTTCAGAGAGGAATGCCTCGACGAGGTCAAGCAATTTTATGGTCTTGAACACCGATCGCTTTGGCATGGTCCATGAAGTCACTGGCTATGATGAGAAGAAGCAATTTAGCTCTGCTGTCTCCGAGAGAAGCACATTATCCACACCTCAACCGTGCCCTCGAACTGGCCATTTGCCGCAGATTGTGTCTCGAATTATTGGCACTCTCAACACCGATAAACTTGTATTTATTGACCATTCCTCCTGGGTGTGCTCTATGCACATTGGAGAAGGCGAGCCGGGACGAAATAGCTCCGGCGATCTCGAATACGAACGACATTGTTTTATTCCGCACGACTGGCTCGCGGATTGGATGAACATTCATTGCACGATTGTGCAGGGCGACCTGGTTTTCGCCCGTCATGACGAACTCGCAATTTTGAAGGGGTGTTTTGATTACACGGAAAGGATTGTTTTTGGGAAGGCGGATCACTCAGCATAACGGACGGTACCGGGCCACACGAGCATTGCATGGTTTGCATGAAATATAGAATACGAGAAACATAGAATACGAAGAATGTAGCATACGAGGCACATAGACTACGAACCCGAAAAGGAAAAAAAGGGAAAAAAAGAAGAAAATCAGATATAACTTCTTGTTTACTACATTTGGCTTTCTTTTGTGTTGAAGTGTACACTCGCTTACGACATTGGAGTTTTTTTTTTTTTAAATATGTTCTAAATAGATTAGAAGCTCTATGGACTTGAATTGAAGGGATAGTTTCTCTCACCAGTTGATAAGGTCTTTACAACATATGAAACAGTTTGATTGGCTTTCGATACCTCGCTTAACTCTTGACAAGTGTGAAATTATCCTAGCTCAAGGTTGTTGATACTTTGTTCAGACTACCGCTACGTGAGAAACCAAATAAAGAAGATCCAATCATGGTCTATATACCAAAGATCAACCATGACATCTTCAGCCAGAATTTTTGGCAGCAAGTTGAGTCTGTTGAAGAGTGACAATGTCTCCAATTGAGTCCAGGAGGCCCTTTTCTGTAGGCTCCCACCCAAGCAATTTGCGTGCCCGAATTGCCTGACCGCGAGAGTTTGACCCCCAGCGGTAGGGCCCCTTATGGTCCAAAGAATCCGTAGAGTCCCAATCAAGAACATCGAGATCATTGGTTGGGATATAGCCTTTCTCGAATGCCGCAAGTGTAATGGCTTTGGAGATTTCGCCCCAACTCACACTCCCGCTTTCTGCAAAATAGTATCCTTCGTCATCCCAAGACGCCCCAGATCCGCCTGTTGCTGCAGCATTGGCGAGTAGGACAAAGAGCTTGGACAAGTCGCGGATGTGTACATAGTGCCAGATGTTTTCCCCTTCTCCGACAACAAAGCCTTTCCCCCGCTCCAATATGTGGGTTGCCATGGTGTAGACCTGAGTGCTCGATTTGTTACCAGTGCCTCGGCCCTCGCCGTATATGCAACATGGACAGACTATAGCCGTCTTGAAGTTTTTCTGAGCGTTGCCTATAGTTGCCGTCACAATGCTGTCCACATTGCGATGAAAGGCATCGTCTGGGAGGTTGATGAGCTCCGAAACACCCGACCAGTCGTCAAAGACCTTTTCACGCCGAATGCCACATGTCTTGGCTCTTCCATCTTCAAAAGTGAGAATGCCAGTGCCCGAAGTGTGGATATACCAGCCAGGTCGCTCAGCTGAGTGGCGAGCCATTCCCTCAAGCAAAGCCTTGGCTGATGCCTCATGGTCACAATTGGCAAAGTCTAATGGTAATTTTGACCTGGTTAGCTAGTCTCACAGTTGAAAGCAACATAGACCTTCAATATTGGAGATAAGAGGAATGGTATACGACGGAATAGAGGGGAACTACTCACGGAGTACAATATCAGCTCGTTCGGCTTCATCGCGAAGCAGATCGGCCGAGTCTAAATCTCCCTGAACGATGCGAATACTCGGATACGTCTCCTTGAGCTTTTTTGCCGCTGCCTCGCTTCGTACCAATGCTGAAATATTCCACGTGGAGTTGGAGCGATAGGCCTCGTACAGAAAGTCTCCACCAATGTACCCAGTGGCACCAGTACTTTGCAATTGGTGAGACTAGGAATGTAATGCGGTGGAATGTCCCAATACTTACACGAAAATCTCAGGAGTCCCCATTTTATTAGAAAGTGTTGTTGGATTGATTTTCTGGGTGGGAAATTAGATGTGACACGGAAAGTTGTCTGATGGATGTGCAGGGCTGTGAATATATGGGCTTTTCAGACCAGTTAGTTTTCAACGCCCTGTGAAGGCACTTGTCCCCTCTAATCAAGTGAATCTAATATAAATATGCGGTAAAAAGTTCTGTTTAACCAATATACGATTGCTGACATATTCAACGATGATGCGACTATTCACTCACAAGTGTTGCTGAGAAATCTTAGACTAACGTGGGGCGTAGGGCGTATGTTTTAAGGCGTAGGGCGGGCTTGAGATTTGAATGGTTTAGCGAAAATGGCGTGATGAAACATGGCGTCTCTCTGTTTAGATTGGTAATTTCTTTACCTATCTCATCGCCATAAAGTTTTTAAAACCGCAGATTAGCGTGGTCTTGAGTGATGGCCTGTATCAACAATGCATGTTCACGCGCGCCTTTACTTTGACACGACAGTGGGACCCCCGAATCACGGAGAACTTGAAGTCTTCATCCAATATCTAACATAAGTACTGTAAACCATTCATGATTTCACAGAGTACCAGGCAAGGTATTCAATTTTCAGCTGCGGGGATTACCTAGAAATTATGACAACACCTCAGAGTGTTCGTTGGGGCATCCTCGCGACAGGGGGGATTGCAAGGGCATTGTAAGTCGAAAGCTTATGGCCTTGCAAAAGAATAAAAGTATGGCTTGTAACTGACTTTTCCCGACCTTTCATTAGTGGCAAAGACCTCTCTGTCGATCCGAATACTCGCGGCGTTACGGATGTCCAGCATCAACTGGTGGCTGCGGCCTCATCTTCTTCCATCTCCAAGGCCGAAAACTTCTTGCGAGAATGTGATGCACCATCGCATGCGAAAGCGTACGGGTCCTACAAGGATCTCGCTGCTGACCCCAATGTGGACATTGTTTACATCGCTACACCTCACTCACACCATTACCAGAACGCCATGTTACTTCTAGAGGCCGGAAAGAACGTGCTATGCGAAAAGGCATTCACCGTGAATGCTCGGCAAGCTAGGGCACTCGCTGCCAAAGCCAAAGAAAAGGGCCTGTTGCTAATGGAAGGATTGTGGACTCGGTACTTCCCACTGTCTGCTTACGTACGTGAGGTGATTACCTCAGGTATCATTGGACTAGTCGAGCGAGTCTTGTCTGAACATAGCTTGCCCTATGCAGGACGCTTTGAGGATGACAACCACATCATGGTGAATCCGCGGCTCGCTGGTGGAATTCTCCTCGATGGCGGCATCTACAGCCTCACTTGGGTCTTTGAAGCGTTGTACAGCACCCAACCCGCAACCGCCCGACAGCCCCCCACCTTCCAGTCCGTTGTAGCAAAGTACGCTCCGACCGGAGTCGACTCTATGGTCACAATCATGATGGAGTTCCCCAGAGCGGCGGAACAAGGTGGCACCGCTCACGCTGTCGCCACTTGCTCACTGGGGCTATCTAACGACTCCGTGGCTGCAGCAGCGGGCATTGTGGTACCCAATATCCGCATTCAAGGCCCCAAGGGCGAGATTCAAGTATTTCCTCCTGCCTATCGCCCAACACGAACCAGGCTCATATTGAAGGACGGCACTTGCACGGAAAGACAGTGGCATCAGTCTGGCCCGGGTGCTGGTAGCGGATGGTTCAACGGATATGGGACGAGTCCGAACCCCGAAGGCCACGGACATGGGCTTTTTTGGGAGGCCGACGACGCTGCTAGGGCCTTGGCTGAGGGGAGGAAGGAAGGCAGCCGGTTGGGTCTCGATGAAAGCATACTTATAATGGACATCATGGACAAGATCAGGCGGGACGCTGGGCTGGAATATCCGGCCGAACTGGAGACAACCGACTACCCTGTGCAGCTGTAATTCAATGCTGTCTGATTAAGCTTGTCATGACTTAATCCTACGACGGGTAGTGGAGCCTTTTAGCCAATTTAAATGCCGGGCGAGATCCGATGCCTCACCCAAACATGTGCCGAATGTGAGATGTGATCTGCAGACAGCGATTGGCGTGATTGAGGAGCATCGGAATATTTGCGTGGTGGCTGCAGTGGGTCGATCTTTTGACAGGTGGGTGGAATATCTCTGTATCCGATTTTGTCAGAGAAGAGACGATGCGCGGAAAAACGCCAACGAATCAGGGATTAAACCGCCAACGCAAACTTTGGTGTGCGTCTCCACAAGGGCCACTTGAGGACCAGCCGGTGGGAGAGTCTCTGTTGAGTAATAAGAGAAGAACAAGGCCTGGACGTTGAAACCATTTTGCTTGGCAGCAATTTATCCACGTATTTGAATTGTCGTCAAAACATGCACAATGCCGTTGACCTCGGAAGACCAGCAGGCTCAGCAACATGTGTCTACGAGGCGGAAGGTCACCTTTGCATGTGACACATGCCGCAAACGACGGGTTGTTCACCCGCCTCCAGTCCGTGTCAATGCCCGTTGACCAAGATCTAGGCAAAATGTAGTGGTACTCAGCCGTGTACATATTGCGCCGAGAAGAACAAAGAATGCCGGTATGACCAACAGAACAGGGCACGTCGAGGCCCGAAACCACGGAAGCCGCCCGGGGAAGTAGCCAGGGCTCCGCGAGTATTGGCAATGATGCCATCCAAACCCGAGGAAACAGATTCCGAATCTACCAACTCGCCCATGGTCCCCGAATCTGTCGAGAATTTGGGCCCGCACGAGGAAACAGAGGACGACGACTATTACGAGGATGACAACCAACCCCCAAAGATTACCACCTGGATGTCGAGCTTGGAAATGGTGCTCTACAATGGTAGAAACGTTATCACAAGGTGCGTGCATTGGCTTTGGAGATAAGACAGCTGGCTAACCTAATTTGCCCGAACCTAAAGAGATGAGGAGTCGAACCTCAACCTAATATCTCACCTCCTTGAGCTCTACTGGAACCACGGCAGTGCTCATCTACATTTGGTCCTCCCCCCTACCGATCTCATAGAGCGCATACGAACGAGGACAATTTCATCCGGCGTGATATATGCCGCCTGTGCCGGTGTTGTCAGATTTTCAACACACAAGGCCGCGGTGGAACCATCGGCAGATCATGTCAGCCAGAAGTTGTCTAGATATGCACGGCAAAAGGCAATGCTCCTCGAGTCCCCACAGAAAAGAATGGATAGACTGCTCGTGCACTGTTGCTTGGCCGAATATGAGTTTAACAGGGGGCATGGCGGCAATGCTTGGATGGATCTAGGTTAGTGGTGAATGTTGCTCCAACTGGATCTTACTGACAACGGATCACCTAACTAGCTGCCACCAGGAGTCTTTTACAAATAATTAAGTCTGATCAATATTTTGATACGACAGACCCAGCTAGGATTCAAAAGGCTGAATATTTCCTCTCAATGATGGAGGCATTTTATTCTCTGGGCACTCCGAGCATCAAAGGGGCCGCTGATAACCTAAACATCTCATCTCCGTTGGGAATGAATAACATCAACCTCGACGACGACGCAGCTCATTTACTATCACTCATACATACTCTTATTTTGATTCAACAATTAGTCGACACTCCCTTGGCCCAACAAATTCCTCCTCCGTGGTCCTCAGACTCAAGGTTCAAATTCTTTCGAGACGAGTTGGAGCGGTATCTCATACAGTGGCCAAATATATACGGATTTACTGCGAGTTTCAAAGAACCAACCAATGCTCCATGCCCCTCAAAAGTAGGAAGCGCACTGGTATGGCATTGCTGCTCTATTATACTGGACCGAAACTTTCTTCCTATACCCTGCCAGACTGCGACGGGTGAGAATCCCGACGGTGAAGGAGTTCCATTTCCCCAGGCACCGTCATTATTCCTCCGAGAGAGGATACGCAGATGTGAGGCAAGTGCAATGGCAGTGCCACTCTTATGCAAGGAAGTGATTTCCAACGGTGACTTCTTTCGAGTCAGTTTTAGCCCCTCCTTCATATTGCGAGCAACGATTGCTTATTAAACCCATAGTATCTTCCCTGGCTGGGCTTCTCTTGCATGCAAAGTGCACTTGTTCTTATCAATCAATCACGGCAAAACTCACATAACAGAGACTTCATGGCCGAGAATCTCAAGCTGGATCTTGCGATTCTTCTAATGACGAGGGACTTTTTCCAACCCGCATGTAACTGGGTTGGTGCCCAATTCTTGTCAATATATGATGTGAAATCTGACATGGTTGCTTCAGGTTGATGCGCTCTCACATATCCAGAACGACCATACCATTGTACAAGATGCAGCCAATAAGATCCACACCGCGTTTGGAGGATTCTATGGACGGTTTGAGGGCATATCCGAACCTCATTTCATACCACTCGAACGCCAGCGATTTCAGAGAGACCCGAACCGAGTACCCAAGCGAGAGACGAAAGCAAAAGCGGAGCCGGAGTCGACTTTTCAACTACCCATGAGAGAGGAACCCGCTCGCTGGACTGACAGTTACGTTGGCTTTCTCGAAACCGAAAACACCCCAGATAAAAACACCGTCACTACCGACCATCAAAGTTTGGGTGTTGAAGATCAGAGACAAATGCCTTCCCTCACGATGATGAATGTGCTTCCGGAAGTTGGGTTGGGACCTAGCACCGATGCTGCCTTTCTAACCGGTATGGGATCAACCAGCGTCGACCATGCGTCTAATTTTGACGTCGAACAGGGCGTTGCAGGTAATATGGAACAAGCAGCTTCGGAACCCCCCGCATTTGCAGCACCCAACAACCTTCAATATGAGTCTGAAATGTGGTTTGAGATGCTCAATCAGATCATTGAAAGCGGTGAGACCTGGGTGGATATTTTATCCCGCAACACGTTGTAACGACATTGTTAAAATTTATAATAGTTTAATACAATGACCAACGAGTTACGTCTCTTGGCTATCACAAGAATTTTTTTTCTCACAACCGAGAGGGTTCATTGGTCCAAACGTATACCCAGGTGGCCTTCAAGAGAACCCTCTGTGGGTCAAGCGAGATCCATCCCGCTAGCTGGAATACTCTATCAACTCGAGGAAGAATCGAGACGTGCTATGGAGCCAGCTGAATCGGGGAATCGTGGGGGCATGCAAATAACCAATGGAGAGCCGACGCTGAAGACGAAAAGAAGCCAAGAGAATATCCACAGGACTGCCCCCATTGGCCATCTATACGCTTCCCGTAATTTACCTGGGGGCATTCGAGTGTATACGGTAACCCCCACCCGCGGAATCCAGTCGTTAAAGTTTAAGGCAGGAATTAAGATTTTAAATGGATTGAATGGGTAAGCACGTTTAAATAAGGTAATGATGTTCCGGTGCTGACATGCTGCTGGAATAAATTATCTCGATAATCAAAATGAAACATTTGGCCAAAATCCACGGCCAAGTGGACTCGGAGCCCACTTGATGGGCGGCCAATGGCAGGAGAAGCGAGGAGCTGGGAGGCAATTTTAATACCCACTTATGACATGAATTTGGCCAGTTTTGACACGATTTTGGTTGTCACGCTCTGACCATCTCGCCAAGGAGGAGGAGGGTGACGCAAGCCGGGCCGTGATCTCCAAAGAACAAGATTTTGCTACACCTGAAGCACATATAACCGTTCATTTTATTACATGGCCCCTGCTCCATTTTCTCCACGACCGTATTCGAGGCGGTTATCGCCGACTTGTACACCACGCATACGAAAACAACAAACTAACACCTTCATGCAGTCCCCCACTTTTCGGGTCGGCCTACGCCTACCGAAAATAGTCGGATCATGCCAAGGGAACCGTATCGTGTGGGCACTAGTCCGCAACGAGCTGCGGGACCTGGTCAAGTCCACGCGGGTTTCATAAAATGTGGCACGGGTTCTGGAACGCACCCGAGCCGCGGAGACTCGGTGCAGTCATGAGAACTTTTGTCACCTTTCTCTCATTCTTTTGCCGTTGGAGCACCGTCTCTTGCATCGCATCCAGTGGCATTCCAAAGCCAAAACCCGCCGAAACTGGGCCAATTGGAAGCACAGTTCTATGGATCAGGCGCTCTCGCCCGCCGTCAGCGCATGTTGGACGTGCTTGAAGCGAAAACGTCACTGCGACGGCGCCCTGCCACGTATGTATACATACACACACGACCGTGCTGAGCGGAGACTCCGACCACTCCGATGCGATTCTCTCGCGCTAAGACAGCCACTTTCATGTATGAGGATTCTGACGTTGAATTTCTAGATTGTCGAGCTTGCACTTCAAGCAACACCACGTGCGCCGGCTATGGCGTCCGACCAAAATGGCCATTTGACCTGCAACGGAAGAAGAAGCTGCGACAGCAAGCTTCGGGCCACGATGTGTCAAAAATTAACATGTCAGTCAACGGCCCGGCGTTCCAGCAGTATCTTCGGGGCCGGTTGAACCGACTAACGACGGACCTCTCCTCTGTCGCACTGCCCGCGGAGGACAGCTTTTACATGCAGCACTTCATACGTAAGCTCTAGTAAGATAGGCATGATGAGATTGGACTGACTTTGAAAATCGTCTTATATAGATAATGTGTCCAGGCTGGGCTTGGCTATTGACTATAATGAAAATGGTTACCGAATGCTACTACCAATGGCCGTGCATGACCCGGCTTTGTTGAACGGCATGCTCGCCGTTTCTGCGTCCCACTATGGCCGTTGGAAAGGAGTGCCGGATACCATATCCCGAAAATATTTACGAGCATCAATGGAGAACCTGTGCGCTCGGATCTCTCGACCTGACCAAGTAAACAGCCCCATCACATTGGCGACAATGATGCTGCTGCTGACCTTTGAGGTAAGACTTGAATCCGAAAATAAAAGAAAATCCCAGTTCTCTAATAATATCATGACAGGTTTTTGCTGGCTCTACCCGTTGGAAAAACCACTACGATGCAATCCAAGGATGGGTCAAGGCGCGGGGCGACTGTTCTGATCTGGACCCATTTCTCAAAGCTTGGGTTTGTATGATCGGAACTCAATGCACGCTTAACCTCGGCTGCTCGCCATTACCCCAGCTGGATCGTTGGATGGACGAAGCACAAGAGCAAGCCAAGGCGCACGCAATTGACCCGTTGTTTGGATGCTCCGAAAAGCTTCCACGCCTCATGGTTTGTTTCCCTTTGCCCAGGATCTAATGAAATTTAACCTCTAACTGAAACTCCCAGTCGACTGCGGCATCTTTGTATCAAGCTGCTAGAAATAACCACCTGCCAATGCAGGACATAAAGGACCAAGCTGACATGCTCCAAGACCAAATTCGGGCAACGAGGATAGCTTTGGACTCGAGCCCGAACATCAGAGTTCTCTGCCACTATGGCGATTATGATTACTCTTCAATCGCAGATTTGAATAAGGAGGAACTACGGCTGCGTATGGTCGCAGCTGCGGAAATATTCCGACACGCATCTCACATATACGTGTATCGCATATGCAACAGCCCCGAGCAACCGCTATCACCCGAGATGGCCGTTTCTCTTCGGGCCGCCCTCGACCTATTCCCCCAAGTTCCAGATGCTGTGGGACCGGGATCGTGCCTCGGATGGTGTTTGGTTGTCGTTGGAGCAGAATTGGATTCCGGAGACGACCGCGACTACATTCGATCACGTTGGGACGGCCTGCACCTTACTGGAATCCACAACTCCAAGAATGCGCAAAGGATCCTCGAGGCCGTGTGGACACAGCGTGATCTGTACGCACAGGGACTGGCCATTTTGCAAAGATGGCAGGACATTATGGAATATTTGGGCGAATTTCAAATTCTGCTTTGACGCTCTTTTACAGTAGCAAAGTTTGATTAACTGGGATGAAAATCGGAGGGATGGTTTGGCGTTTTCTGGAGTTTGTGGAAATTTCATTTCACTCTAAGCTGAAAGCTTCTGCCGTATCTAGCTACGACCTTTCGAACATTTACGACTATTATTCACGACTTTTGATAGAGGGCTGCATATAGTGCCATTAGCATATATATAAACGAATTATAACGACTTTATTGCCAAGATGATAACTTTAATGATGGCTCCTTTCGATGCATATACGCTTGTAAAGTTATTCAATCACCAAGATAATGGAGGGTTCAAACAGGCATAAAATTTCATCAGAGGAAAGATCATCGCTGCAAGTTGCACCTTTTTTTCATCTGTATCGACAGATCCTTCGCCTCTCACCCACTTCGCAATTTGGTACCTAATTCGCGGATGAATCTTGATCCAACTAGGATGGGCATGTTTCGCCTGTTACCCGAGTCTTACCTAGGTTACGATGACGGTGGGCCCGGCGTACGTGGACAGGCACAGCCAGCATTTTCCGCGGCATGTTGGTGGCACGGCAGAAGAGAATTTGTCAGCGCCAGGATCGATGTGAGTGTCCAGTGTGACGACTATGGAGTAGCTGACTCTCTGCGCGCAGAGATGGTTATTTGCAATCCCGATAGTGATAAGCTATTTGTTGTGAAGTCACTGAATGAGCACATTGACACGATACGCGTGTCCTCCTTTATTGACAAATCGGCTTGTTCTACTCCACAAATTAGACCCCCGGGGAGCAGGACTCTTTCTATCTTTTGCCCTTTTTTGGGTTGCCTTTTTTTACCGGCTTCTTCATTTGGCCCAATAGCCGAGCATGCACGAATCTCAAACCGTCGCCGAATGCTATTTCGGGAAGGTGAATTGCTTACAGTTCATTACGCGATTGGATTGCACGTATATCGGACAATTCAGAAGTGCGATACTCCATGGGTTAATCGAGTGAAGATCGCTCCATAATTGATGCACTGTATATCGCTAAGATCTTCCTATCTGACTAACCCTTGTTTATTCCTGAAAGGAACCTATCCAAGGATGGCGCAAAATGTCTAGAGGAATCCCTGTCTATGGTTATTCTGTTCATTCTTTTGGGTATCTGACCAGTTGCAATCGTAGACTAGTCTTGAATCTTGACAGAGGATAATGTTTTGTTTCATGTCCAAGGAGCCCATAGTTTTGACATGCAGTGAAAAGGCCCGCTCCCTGTACGATGGATGCAACCGTGTTAGACTAATCACTGCCGCGGCAAGCCAGTTAGTAACCCTCCCTATGATTTTTTTTTTCGGAAGATGGCAGTTGGAAAGCAGAGAATTTTTGCAAGATAGTGCTGTACACAGACGACATGCAGGCGAGCTTGATCGTATTTAAGCACTTCGCGACTGCAATGGCTAATTGTGCATTAGTAATGCTATGTAGCCGCATCGATCAATTGCCGTCCACTAGTATTTATGTAGTATTTTCTTGTTACAGTTGAGATCAACGCACCCGCACTATGCTAGTGGATAATTATAGATCACGACTAGTTGTGCTAGTATTTACGCGTACATTAGCTAATGCCCAGTGTGACCTTGAGATTCAGCATATTTCTGAGCCATGGTTTTCCAACTTCACATCTATGATTTTGGATTCGCTCAAGCAACTGGTTCCAAAAAGCTCCAAGAAATAACTATCGTTCACATTAAATCTATGGATTTGGATATCCCATGCATCGCCATGCTAAGCCAATGATATAAAGCAGAAACCGAAAGCGAAAATGGCCCATTCGCACAGACAAGGCGCCAAGGCCCACAGGGCATTCCGAAATTACCGAGATATTACGGTGTCCCTAACAACACTGGTCAAATTTTGCAGCCCTGCTCCATAGCCGGACCCTCAATCTTAAAATGGATCGTTCCATTACTCTAACTTGATGAAACCCGGTTATTTCCCCAGCTGTGACCAGCGTCTCCACCGGGAGTATTGTTCATGACGTAAGAGAAATGCTGGCAATGCCGCAACCCGTCTTGGAATGTGATGCTTATGTGATATGTGCCGGTGGGATGCTTGGATCTTCGTACTATCTTTTCCAACTGGAACATCGATGCCGTTCGGGATTCCCAAATCGAGTCTCGCACTATGGGCCTAGGACAGGGGGTATTACGAGATGCACTTATCACACGGTAGGATTTCAATTAGAATGGTAATGATTTGGTTTGGTTTATCCCTATTCGTATGGATTTATTCCCCTCGCTATCACCGAAGACTATCTGCATTGGCGAGAACTTAAATTTGTCCCACTCCTTACGAATGCCCAAAAAGGAAGACACAGTCCGTCCTTAGTGGGGTAAGGCTTCAAGTATTTTTGTAGCCTCATATGCAGCTGTCCATCGAATATTCTTGAGGTGCTTGGCTATCTCAACCGCTAAGCTATGAGTGCAGCAGTCTGCCGGCCATTGACCAGTGTCCATGAACGTTGTAGATGCGATTCGAGAGACTGTGTTAGCCATCAAAGCCTTGGTGCTGGCCATTTGCCCGACGGCATCATTCTTCACCTGACACCGAGGCCCATTTCTTGAGAAGTGACGAAACGCCCAACATGTAAGAGTGCCTATGAACAAGCACCAAGGATATTGGAATGCTTTGCTATCCTCCCAACTCTGGAGGTTAAGCAAACCTTCTCTGAACATTTGCCCAGCATGCCACGCCGCATGAACGGCTGACCTAGGGAATTCTTGGACCCATTTGCGTATTGATTGAGTGCTTTCCTCACGGTCATCTGGGGTAACGAGGTGGCCAAATACTGCTTTTGCCCCAGCTGCAATTTGTAAATTTCGAACGTCTGCATTAGCAAAGATATGAGCAGTATGATATAGTGCCAACAGGGAAATGGTATCCTGCTCAGTCTGGGAGTTACCCTGTAAACTGTGGCGTCTCTCCATCAAATATGCATCGTATCGAGATTTCCATATATCCAGAGCCTGCATCATTTGTCGTTGCCAAACTGGAAAATTTTGCTCACGGCCGTAGTCAGTGCCAATAAAAATCGCTTGATTATCGAAGTGAACGATGTCATTGCACATCGACATGAGCCCGTGTAGAAGAAAAGTCAGAGACGCTTTGCTGAGCGATCCTAGTTGTAGAATATTATTGTCTTCTACGAGGCACTTGACGACGTAATTAAATTTAGGTTGCTCTTCGTGGTTTTGAGCCAGCTGTTTCCACTCAGCCTCGCTCTGAGCTTCCCACAGTTCAGATGGGCACGGGAGTTGGATGTGAATGGACTGGGTTGACATGCTTGGCATAAATGAGAAGCAGGATACGTTTTGAGTATCCCACATGAAAACGAACAAAATTAGCCTAAAGTGAAATTAGTTAACTGAATTGATCAGGAAAGCTTTTGCATACCGCTTGTACTGTTCCGCGTAGGCAAAGGCTACCCAGTCATGGCGATGATGTAACAATGAATCAGGGAGCACAATTCTTGCCTTCACGTGGTACCTAGACAGCCTACGAATAGACTATATAAAACTCACTATTAGTTATCAAGAATCCGAAATAAAATTTGGCCTAGACTGCATTGCTTACGTTAAAGAGGAGAGTATGGATCAATATGGCATTCTCTCGCTGATACGGACCAGCTCGGTACAAACCATAACATTCAAGAATTAGAAACGCTTGAAGGGTCTCTAGATCTGGCATTGGAATGCTGATGAGGCCACTGAGAATGTGTGGGACAATAGCGTCATAAAAGCAGACTGAGAGCTGGTGAGCCTCGCGAGAGCCGTACGTGGCGCCCATGATGATCATTGCCAGCAACACCACCGGACTGGCTGTGTTGGTGTTGAATGTTGGAGAGTGAATCATCGGATATTCAACATTAAAATATGCAAAAAATTGTTCGAGCTCATGCTGCATTTGTTGATGTCTGAGATCAGCGCTCTCTTCATCTACAAGTCTTCCATCGGGATGTACAGGCCGGATGTCAGATATGAGTGCAATGATGTCCCTCCACTTAGAGTTGGATAAGCCTGCCTCGGTAAGTTCCAATCCTTCCAGTTGATCCGAAGCATCCAGTGCACCGTGAGTCGAGTGGTTGTACTTTTGTATTATGTGCTCCCCATTAGCTATTGTCGGAGATGCAACTGACCAAGGCCGAGGTGGGAGTAACTCAGTATTAGTCGAGTCAATTAAATCGTGGTCCTCAGATGTATCGCTTTGGGGTTCTACGACAAGATCCGACGCGCTCTCGGGCCATTCAAGACTGTTAAGCGTGTCCAATGGATGGGAAGTATCGAAGTTTGTGTCGTTGATGGAATCCGGCTCTACGTTGGACACCTGAAAATGAGCCGTGTCAAAGCCCGGGTCGTAATACATGCTCATGCCCTCTAGCTCATGGTGATGGCCGCCCAGTTCAAATAATTTGAGGGGATCTTGCCTGTCGGTGTCGATATTTTCAGTCAACGAATTTAAGTCGGCAGGCATCAGTGGGTTGACTTGGGAATGGATTGTCTCCGATAATATTGTGCTCTCCGTCTCGGTTAAACTGTCCATCTGCGGACTGGGCGCCGGCTGACTTGATTGCCTTGCGCGCTGTACTTGATGCCGCCTCTTTTTAGTTCGGAGGACCCCCATGCCATAGCCTCCTGCGATCCGATCTTTTTGCAGATGACGTGCCTTGTGTCGTTCTTAATTTTAGGTTAGGCCCCTTGTCAGATGTAGATAAATGCCAAGGAAAACGTGACCCTACCTAAGAGGTCCAGCCGTTTGAATGAAGCGCCACAACGCGGGCAAGTCCATCTGGTATCGGAATGGTTCAATGCATGTCGCTCCAGGTGCGATGGGCGGCTAAACGACTTGCCACAGCCTGGCTTGAGGCAGAGATGACGACCGACACGAGAGCGGCCTTCTTGAGACTGCCCAGGTTCATCCTTCGTTTCCATTGAGAAGTATCACCAAGCAGTGATTGACGCGGGTTGCAAAGAGGGGTGTGCGGGAAGCAACTTTGGACCAAGGTCCAAACAGTTTTGCCGACTAATCGCCCTTATCCGGCGTCTAGAGGTCCTGTTATCCGATTTAAAGCCACCATCATGATTAGCGCCCCAAAGGTGAAGCCTCATTCGAGGAACGCCGTGTCCCACTTTACCACTGTCCCACTTAACGATTGTCCCACCTTACAGACCTCAGTTAAGGTTTGAACCACTTATCTGGGGATGTACCACTCAAGCGATTGATGGTAGCTTCATGACCTGGCCAAGTGTATATATATTTGGTTAACCACGAAATAGATTCTTACTTACACATGACTAAACATCAAGCCAGGGAACAATATAAACTTATAACTTCATTGACGATGGATTCGCACTTTGCCGACACTATAATTATCGGGACAGGTATATCAATGCAGCCGATGATAGGGTTGCGACTAACTCGAAATAGGTGTTGGCGGATTATCCGCTGCAAAGACCTACCTTGAAATAGAGCCTACAGCGAACATTTTGCTTCTGGAGAAGGTAAAATAATTTGCTGGGAACTATTTCATACTTCATCAGGCTGATCTAGACATAGCGCGCCACTCTTGGTGGGGTCTGGGCAGATGAAAACTGCTACGATGGCCTCAAGACCAATAACCTGTTAGGGACATACGAGTTCACGGATTTTCCCATGGGAGAAAAGTATGGTGTGAAGAGTGGTGATCACATACCAGGCTTTGTCCTGCATAAATATCTGAATGACTTTGCCATTCACTTTGATATTTTGCACCGGATTAAATTCGACACTCGGGTCCAACAAATCGAGAAGTTGAATGACGGGTGGAACATCACCACCGTCCAAACCAATGCTACTAATGGTTCAAATGCACCAACCGTATACAAATGTAAGAAACTCATCATGAGCAGTGGTCTAGCCTCGACGCCCAATCCCGTATCAATCCCTGGCCAGGAAACATTTGGGAGGCCCATTTTCAACCACGGCCAGCTCAAAGAGCATGGTCGACGCGTAGCCGAAGACCCATCAGTCAAGTCAGTTACTGTTATCGGCGCCTCCAAAACCGGATACGACACTGTGCAGCTCATGGCATCCCATGGGAAGCAGGTCGAATGGATCATCCGTGAGTCAGGAGGCGGCCCGGTTTGGATGTCGTATCCATGGGTCAATCTTGGTCCATCCAAAGTGATGCTCGAGCATCTTGCTACGATGAGATTGTTTTCATGGTTCAGCCCCTGTGTATGGGGAAACTTTGATGGGTTCAGCTGGATCCGAGGCTTACTCCACAAGACTTGGCTTGGGAGGTGGCTGGTCCATAGTCTGTGGGAGAAGATTCGGTCTGATACGATCGAGCGAAATAATTACAGAAATAACCCGATTCTAGGCCCACTAGAGCCCTATGAGAGGTAAGTGCTTGGTTTATTCCAGCCACCACAAAGTTTTAGCACTAAGTCTTTCAAGCCTTTTCTGGTCTGCGAGGGTTGGAATTCTCAATTACCCAGGCGACTTCCACGATTATCTGCTTTCCGGTCAGGTTAAAATCACCAAGAAAGATATCAAATGCCTTTCTAGTAAGGGAACAGTGCATCTAAGCGATGGGAGCAAATTTCAGACCGATGCACTTGTTGCCATTACAGGCTGGAATCTCGCCCCTACAATAAACTATCTGCCGAAAGGGATAGAATGTGGACTTGGCATTCCTTCCAGTTCTATGAGCGAAACAGAGGAATATTTCTGGGAGAAGCTGGATATGGAGGCTGACAAAGAGATACTATCACGTTTTCCATATCTCGCCCAACCACCAAAGCAGGTGGTTCCTTACAAGCAAAAGGTTTCACCATATCGACTTTATAGAGGGATGGCCTCGCCCGCACTTACAGTCCGCAATGACCGTTCAATTGTGTTTATGAAGATGGTTCATAGCACTAGCAACATGATCATTGCAGAGACTCAGGCTCTTTGGGCGTATGCGTATCTCAACAACAAACTGGATATGGACGAAACGCAGGTGTTTCATCAAACATCATTGATGAGCCGATATGGCAAACTGCGATATCCGTGTGGCTTTTCAGCCTGGTATCCCGAGTTTGTGTATGATGCGATTCCTTATGCAGACATGTTATTGAAGGACCTGGGGGTCCAAAATAGGCGGAAGTCGACTTGGACAAAGGAGATTTTCCAGGGTTATACGATTCAAGACTATAAGGGTATTAACCGAGAATGGATCAAGGCTCATATGTAGATAACGATATTTGCTTGGTTTTGAAAGAATTCTGATATTCGAGGTTTCATATTTTGGCGACATAAATGTACTCCGAGGCTATAGAATAGGAACAATATGGAGATGTCTTTAATTCGAATGATTCACTGGTTAATTTTGTGTATCCTTTACAGACCCGCATCCCGAGTCCGACTCTTTGCTATTGTCTAGCAAGTTGGAAAACTCAAAGAGGTCGAGGTCCGCTGTTTAGCCTTCACCAGAGACTAAAACAAAATCATTAAGAAAGAAAAGAGGATCCTCTTCATATTCCAATCCAAGGGTGTTCGAGCTCAGAGTAGCCTCAGTGCTACCGGGCAGGATCGATTGCGATGTACCAACTTGCCGGAAGACTTGGATCATTCCCCGGAGTTCGGTTTGCACTATTGTCGTAATAGCCTCAGGAGTGATTGCTGGTTCGAGAGTGCGGCCAACCAGACTTTCTATCGCTGGGCGTATCCGTCTAGGAAACTCATCTATTGCGAATTCTTCGAATTGCCTTAGTGGCTCTTCTTGGTGGGTGTTTTCTTGCTTGTCGGTTATGAGCAGTTCTGGATCTATTTTCCGTTAGCCATGAATTTTACGCAAGTGCCAAATCTTCATACATGGTGATGGAATCATGTTATCATCAGGAAATAATATTTTGTAAACGTCGTTCCATTTCCGTTCTTCTGTTGGATGGCCGGTTTTCTTCTTGCGGGCACGTAGAGCTGTCTCTTGTGCAAGAGTGATGCCTTCCACGGGTGTCGGGGGTTTAATTTCACAGATAACATCGGCTCTGAGATGCTCATTGAGCTTTTCTTCAGACTTTAGGTCTTCCCAGCAGCGGCTGCAGCGAAACGAGGGCAACATATGTCTTCGGTAAAGATGCTCCCTAGAGAATGTTGGCTCATTTTCATTTACACAAAAGATTTGGCATACAAACTTCACTCGATGAACCGTGAGCCATCCTGGCCAACAACAACTCTTCCACTCGGAGCTCCCGTATCTTTGCCGATTATGCTTGAAGAATGGGCATGCATATCTAATTCGCGGGCCGAGATTTTCGTTTTTTCCACCCTCCCGGTTTCCTCTGTGCCTTTCATCGTCACCATCCATTTCATCATCTGACTGATTCCTCACACGTTTGTCAATCTTCTTCCCCTTTAGCTCGGTTCGTAATGAGCTAGAATGTAGCGCGCCGGAACTTGTTTGGGACTGTGATGGTCCATAGGTTCTCTGATAACCTTCAAACTTGTCTCTGAGCCAACGCTCTAAAAGTGACACCAAACGGTCAATCACATCCTCTTTTTGACTGTGTACAACTTCGCCTGGGGAAGCAACATCGGGTGTTCCTGAGCGGTTGCTACCGCTCTCAGAAGAGTGCTCTCCCACCGAGCCACTGGAATACGGTTCCAAGTTCGTGGCTGGGTCCATAGTTAGATTAAGCGGCTGAGAAGAGGGAGGATGCTTTGAGGGAGACCCCATTTCGCTCTCTGCCGGGACCAAAGGCTGAAAGGATCCAGTTGCTATACCTTCAAACATGTTCTTTTCAGGCGTTTCCAAACCAGAACAAAGCGCCATTCCCGTATCATAGGAATGATCGTGTTCCGCTGAGCGCAGTGAACTGCCGTGTGAAGGTACTGCGTTTGTGGCCAATTTGCCCTGTTCTTCTTTGGATTCATCTTCATGGTTGTATCGTTGGTCATTATTATCTCCAGAACTTGAACCTCCAAGGTTTTCCTGAACATCAAGCCGCTCAGCGGAATCACGCTCCATGGCAGCAACCTCTTCTGCAGTTAGGAAACGTCCACCGGGGCCACGAGGCCTTCGTACTACGTGGCTTTGTCGCGAATCGTGCAAATAGGGTTTTCGGCCCTTTGATGCTAACTTTAGTTGCTCCTCGAGCCTCTGGCGTGCAACCCGCCGCTTGAGAATGCGATGGAACTGCTTGGCATTAACATATAGGGGAGATTCCTCAACGCCGCTAGCCTCTGGCGCTTTTGGCGAGGGTGGGTGTTGCGACTGCGCCTCGGGTATCTGGGAAGGTGTGATGCTTCGCGGAGCTTCAGCATGGCTCTTTATTTCCTGAGCGTTGGCGAATCCTTCAGGACTTCCCGCCTGGGTCATCCGATGGCCACCTGGTATTGTATTATCTCGCGAAAGCGGACCAGGCTGCGAGGGAAAATAGGTTTCCATAATGACGTGGCAAATTTGAGTCTAGTTGGTTTACAAGATAAGACAGTATTTGCTCCGCGAAACTCGGAAGTGTTCACATCAATGCGAGTGTTCGTATTTGTGAAGAGTGTGTAATACCAAATCTCTCATCGAGTGGTGTGGACTAAAACTGGCAGTGGACAGAAGTAAAGTGTATTGCGCAACTGTTCAACAGCTGCTTGATCGTCGGAAAGTAGCAAATGTAAACGCAATGTCAAGTAGGCTGAAATCTGATTCCAATTCGAGGTCAGCCCAGTTCAGCCGTGTCCTTGCTTATATGTGCTTGGATTTGCGCAAATGCGCAATCCCGGCACTCGCACCATATGTCGACCGTGATTGGTCGGGTTCAGCATGTCTTAGTCAGCCAACGTTGTACTTGTACGAAGACAAAACGAAGAAACTGGCCAAAAGTGTACCCCGTAGTGTAGATTAAATGTGAATGAGGGAAAATAAGATGGCCAAATCCATTAGGGAAGAAGTGATTCTTTTTGAACGTTTTAAGCAGAGCTGCTAAATACATAGTGGAAGTAAAGAAGGAGCAGTCTGGCAGTGTAACAAAGCAAGCGGCGCCACGGGACGCATCAAGAGCAAGACATCTTAAATTAGTGATATAGTTGAATTGAAAAAACCATATATAAATATTGCTCTCCTTACAATTGGGCCTTTAACGACTCTTGGGTGCATAACTGAGAGACACCTGGCCCAATATCGCATCGGGATTAGGTACCGATATGACGTCATTTTCGCCGCATCACACCGAAAGAAATGCGAGGGTCTCCCAGCTGCAGATCAATAACACTCTAGGACTCCGTCAAGCAGCCAAAAGCGTATTGGCGGTTGATCCTCGACATAGCTCCCTTCGCTTGACGAGCATCTGAGAAGGCACCTGCCTGTTAGACAATGGGGGTCCCTCTCCACGCTCTGCCCCCCGGCACGAGGAGCGCCTACGTTGTCGGTCAGCTGGAAGGAGAACGCATCGAGATACTTGGCGGCCGTGCTGTGCTTCGGATCCTTGTATCTAATAATGAGTCTGACGGCGGACTCGGTGTTTACTATGCGGCTGCCGGTCCATCAGATGCCTGCAGCTTCTCCCCACAGCCTGAGGCATATAATGCATTCATCGTAACCAAAGGCTACCTAAGAGTCTCTGTTGGCGACAAGTGCCGAGACATGTACCCAGGAGATTTTGTCCTTGTACCCCCGGTAAGAGACATGGATATCCCGCACTTTACCACGTGAAATGCTCATATCCCCTCCAATCTGCAGGATACCGCCTACAGTTACCAACCACTCGCGCCCTACACCGAGTTTCTAGGACTCTCCTCGCCAGGAAACTTGGTAGAATTCTTTCGGGAAATTGGAAAGGAATTCACGGGCATCCTACTGCCTGATAGCGATGACGATGCCCCATCAAATGTTCCTCCAACGAGTTCCTACGACTTTGGCGTTGAACTTAACCAAGCACCACTGCACCCAACTGACTGGCTGGATACCGATAGCCAATTGCTGGCTTCTGCAGAGCCATATTTCCTACGGGCTAATAAAGGTCCCTGTTGGGTCTTTGGAGGCGTGACAACTCGGCCGCTAGTTCGGGCAACCCAAACCGACGGAAAGTTCTCCGTCTCTGTCATGCATTCATCCTCGGGATATCATATACGGCCATTTTTTGACCGACACATGTGCTTCTCGAGGGTTGACCACTGCTTCTGTATCATGAACGGCGACTTGAGGGTGAAGTTGAAGGGTGACACTGAGTGGACTATCGTGAGGGAAGGTCAGACCATAGTGCTACCAGCCAGGCAGTTTTTCACTGTTGATATTACGAGCAATTTCGTCAGTATAATTGCATTCGCAAACGGTACTGGTATAGGAGAGCTCATTCAGAAAGCTGGCTCTGAATGCAAAGCTTCCATTTTGCCAAACAAGGTCGGAAATTGGGACGGATGGGATGAAGCTCGACTCAAGTCTGCATGTGCAGAGGTT
The DNA here is from genome assembly GCA_003031705.1 of Calonectria naviculata. Taxonomy (NCBI): domain Eukaryota; kingdom Fungi; phylum Ascomycota; class Sordariomycetes; order Hypocreales; family Nectriaceae; genus Calonectria; species Calonectria naviculata. Next base: position 37,725 of record NAGG01000945.1, on the reverse strand, counting down.
GGGGCCCAAATCGAATAGATTAAACTACTCGAACACTTTGTATGTTTTCATTCATTAGTTCTCTAAGCGTATTTGGTTCATAAGTATGTTTGTGAATTGTATTTTCTCTCTTGCCACCCAATCCAACCCGAGTTAGACATGGCAAGCTAAGGTTACCAGGTTTTCCATCTGAAAGCTCTCACATTGCCGGGGCTAATAGAGAAAAAAAAGGATCCACGGCTTGCAGCGAGATAATTAAGAAATTTTTGTTGAAAATATTTCCTGTCTCCATTCCTTAACTTCGTTGCCCCAAAGCTATGCTAGGCCTTTTCTAGCGCCCTGGCAAATCCAATTTTAACCATAAAGTGAGATGCACGACTCATCAACATTTGAAACGAGATTAGGTTCTGTGTCGGACATGGATAAAATCCTCCGTGACCATATCCGCGAGACTGAATGGTGAAGAAGAGGGGTCAGACACGGCTGGGATTGAGGGGAAACATGAGACATTGGGATGCAGGAATCCAAGTCGGTCGGAAGAGGGGAAGACACTGTGGCGCTGCTGAAGAACAGATGCATTAGATCGCTGCATGCAAAAGATGAACGACCAAATCAGAAATGAGCATTAGCAACATCTCTGGGGAGGAAATGAATCGTGTCGCTTGGACCTTTTTTTCCAGTGCAGAGGACGGCTACGTTCCACCAAGCGTTTTGGGTGGTGAGGCAACCTGAAGATTCATGTAGTTGGCCGTAACTATTGGCATCTTGCATCGGCCCGCTGCCGCAGATCACACGCGCCGGCCTGTGTGTGGTTACATGGGTTGCTCGGACTCGGGGCTGGTCTCCGATAGCGGATGGAACCCCTCCCGCATTGTTTATGTGAAGCCTTGGACAGGAGATGTTGCAATTGAAAGGAATCACGTCAGGTTGTACATGATCTTTATAGTTTCTATAATACATGTAGATAGAGTAAACTCCCCCTACATATGCAGCCCACACTGACGTGCCTTTAGTTAGTAGGCGTTGTGACGTGTCCATGTTCGCCGTGCCGCTTTGCAACGTTCCCCCACCATTCGCTAACATACAGCGCCGTTGTGCATCCATCAACGGGTGCAAAGTTTAACCACAGCGCCCGCATCGTGTAACTCAGTCTGCGTGTTTCCCGCTGGGCCCGTACACCCGTCTCTCTAGCCCCCATCCAGGTGCAACTTCCCAGCATCCCACAGCTCCCTCGTTGATTCCCACGCGCCCTGTCCCACGCCCTACCCTTGACAAGCACACCACCGACGCCACATGGTTCGCCATACCCACCAAGCCACACCTCGTAGCGAGATCCACACTCGCTGGGCCGAACCGGCCTGTCCCCTCTCAGCAGGCTCGCAAAATTTCACAGTCGCTGTCTCAAGTTGCAAGCCTGGAGAAGTCTTCACACCCTCAAACCGGTCACGGTGAGACAATAAGGCTAGAAAACAGGCCTAGGCTTGCAAGACGTCTCTGGCTCTACACCGACATTGCCCACCTTTGAAAACCCCTCGGTTCCCCCGCGATAAAGTGCCTTGTTCCATCAAGCTCCCTCCATTGTTGCCACCCGAGAAAAAAAATTCTCTTGATCGTTCGCTGCGTTGACTAGAATCGCCATGGCGGAGCAACGGCCACTACTTAGACCGACGCCCAGTGATGTTGGAGTCGACTCAAACCAGAAAGCCGAGCTGCTTGATTTTGAAGCAGGCGATCCCGAGAACCCGAGAAACTGGCCAAATGCCTTCAAATGGTTCATTGTCCTGCTACTTGCGTGCATGGCCACTACCGTGTAAGACACCCATCATTAAATACTGCATGAGTGCCGAACTGACAGTTCCCAAGAACATTTACCTGCATCTCCGTCGTCCCCATTGCCAACGACATCATCACGGACCTTAACCATGGGTCTCCCAGCTCCTCCGGGAGTGCCCTGCTCGTCACAATCTGGGAGCTCGGTGAGGCTGCTGGCCCATTCCTCATTGCCCCCATGTCCGAGGTCTTCGGTCGCTACCCCGTCTTAAACGGCGCCAACCTCGTCTTCATCTCCGCCACCCTGTTTGCCGCTGTTTGCCAGAGCCCCCACCTCTTCATCGCCTCCAGAGCCCTCACGGGCCTCGCCGTCGCCGTGAACGTCCTGAATCCAGCCATCATTGGTGACTTGTTCCCCTCCGACCAGCGCGGGTCCGCCATGAGCCTCATATCGCTGGCTCCGCTGATTGGCGGCGCAGTAGGCCCGGCCGTTAGTGGAGTCATTGCGGAGAGATATGGCTGGAGAGTCGTGATTCTCATTGGCGCCGGGCTGGCCGCCATGTGTGAGGTGCTTTTCCTCGTTTGCTTCCGCGAGACGTACAAGACTGCAATCCTGAGCAAGAGGATTTCTGATATGCACAAGAAGGCCAGCGAGCTTGATCCGCAGCTGGAGCCGGAGGAAGGGCTGTATGAGGCTCTACACAAGACATGGGGTTCTGTATCTAGGCCCGTGGTTGTGCTGTCTGGCTCTGGTGTTCTGCTAGCCATGTCCCTCTTTGGTGGTGTGGCGTTTGCTCACTTCTATGTCTTGTCTGTTAGCCTGCCAGGCGTACTCAGGAATGTCTACAATCTCTCTCCCGCGGAGACAGGCTCGTCATTTCTCGTTCTCAGTAAGTGCATACAATTTGATACCTGGCCAGGATTGGGTCCGATTCCCGTGTAGAGCTAACAATATCGCAGGTGTTGGTTCCTTGGTTGCGATTGCCATTTGCAATGTCACCCTTGATAGAATTTACAAGAGGCTTCGCGGGTCAGACGAGGGCCACCCTGAGTACCGCCTACCGCTCGCAATTATCGCCGGCTTTATGTTGCCCGTAGCAATTTCATTGTACGGCTGGACTGCACAGCTTCGACTCCCTCTATGGACATTCCTGGCCGCGTCCGGGCTGGTGAATGGAACTGTTCTCCTCATCATCATTCCTCTATCGGCGTATGTAGTCGATGCCTGCGGCATGTACTCTGCATCTGCACTGACAGGCGTCATTGTCACACGCTGCCTGATGGGCACCTTTCTACCGCTTGCTGCGGACCCTCTGAGCGATGCACTTGGCTATGGCTGGGGCATGTCTAGCTTTGGCGCGGTTGCCCTTTGCTTGACCCCAATTCCTGTTTTAGTTATGCGGTATGGTAAGAAGTGGAGGCTTCAATCGGAGTTTACACGAGGATTCTAATGTTTCGAGTTCATGATTATATATTATTGGGAAATGACCGGAAGGATAACATGGTTAAAAGCATGAAAGCGCGGAAGAATTTGTTGCATACACTCTAATAGATAGAGAAGCATGATCGAATAGTGTCAGTAGAACGCATTGCAAGGTCCATAGACAGCAGAACTAAAGAAAGCACTCCTTATTACGCTCCTTAATCAAGATACCAGAACAGAATCTACCTACAATCCTATTTTGACGATGCTGAATATATCTTCAAACCATTCACATATGTTATAGAATGGAGTCGCTTTTGTGATTCTGAATCTTCAGCTTCAGTTCTGGAAAATCGGGTCAAGTTTGACGAAACAGTGCGGAGTAAAGGACGCAGCGCTGGAAGAGCTACGACTGTAATTTGTGTTGCAATTTCTACCGTGCCAAGGGCATCTGGGACATGTTAGCTAGTCCGGGGCAAACCACACAAATAAATAGAAAACATGGGAGGTGAATTACATGTTGGGATCCCAAACAAAGCACGAACTGTCATAACAAACCGAGCTAGGCTAAAAGCCATAGTCATAAGACCAAGCAGGAGCAGGCATACGAACCCCACTCTCTCTCTACCTTGAAGAGCCTTGAGCCTTCTGAGCATCCCAAACGGCAAAATAAAAACTGCGGTTATCCCAGTTAGAGAAGAAGCCATACGCAAGCCGCTACCTGAGGCCATACTTAGCAGCTCAGAAACTATCCCAAGAACCCAATTGATGTAAAACGGAGTTTGCTCGTAATATCGCGTACAGGATGGATATTTCGCCCTAGAATTTTTATAGGTCAGTACATTGGAAGTAACCTGCCTCGCGTGGCCTACCAGTTTTGGGATACATCACGTCCACACCAAAACAAATCCACCATTATCACTGCCAAGAATCCGCTCACTGTGTAGACAGTAACAGCATACAAGCATTTTCGCAAAATCTCCTCCGTAATGGGGAATAGCTTGTTGTAAAACGCCAAGAGGCTAAATCGTGGGAAATAAAAACACAGTTCGTATATTATAATGGAAAAGAATTTATACTACGTTTGTTATCCATTAGCGGGAGGTGTACAAATTGAAAATTGAAATGGACATGGAATGAATAAAGAAAATAGATGCTCGCCTTTTCAAAGTCGTCCGTGTAGTAAACCTCCCATTCGGTGTAGCCCATAGCAAATGTGGCGGTATCCCCAATTGCTAGACCTAGGAAATTGAGGACCGATAAGACCAAGAAGACATCAGACATCCAAAAGGCCCACATGCGGCGTAATGCACGCACTGATAGCCTCGCAACGATGACAAGGAAGCATAGGGTGAATAGGGACCACTCTAGGGCCTAAAGAGTTAGACGACCAAGGTGCTGGCTACCTGGCGGGTGCATTCTTACGATGAAAGAAGGAGTAACTTCACCCATCAATCTCGACAGCCGGCGCCCCGGTCGCAGCGCATCGGTCGGTCCTCGTGTTAGGGAGTCAATGTGTGCACAATCGGTACTTGGTTTGATGCCGATGTTAAGAATAGATTCTGGGAGGGCCTTGCGGGGATTAAACACTTATGCAACGGCTCCCAATAATTGGGAGTCGGGGAGACGGGGCAGAGTTCCTGGCCATGGGGAGATGCAACTAATCGTCATTTTATATCCCCGTCGTGGCTGGGTAGAGCCTCGAGGCCGGACAAAGCCATGATAAGCCATTTTTTGTCTTAGTGACGAGCTGGCGCATTTTGTGGAACTCAAAAGGCCTGCGCTCTGCCAAGAGGAGTTCTGTCACGGGCTGGAAGCAGTATAGCGGCAATGTCGCTTGCCTTTTGTGAATGTACGTTTGATTCCTCGCATCGAGATCGCAGGGGAAGGGATATTTCTCCCTCGGTGAGGCAGAAACATGCAGGTGAGATGAAGCAAGGTCAAAGGTTGATATGGAAATGCCTGTACAACAGGGTAGATGGATGCGGCCGGGAAGCTTCGCCAGACCAGATTGGAATGCCGCGAGTCATGAGTAGTGCTTACTAAGATGCAAGCCAGATGCATTTTGGCGATTGGCCAGAGCTGTGATGTATCACGAACCATGGAGACACCTACAAGACGTGAAACCTGCAAGAGGAGCATTGAAATAGCGACCTGTAACGGATTAATCAGCGATGTAGCTGCTAATCAATCCCATGCTCGCACAGAGACCGTCACGTCGCGTCGGCTAATCGCCCAGGACCCACCATGATGGCATCCATAGTTAACACGCCGCCCCCGGAGAACTGCATCCTTCTCAACACCTGAGCCCGAGCATCCTCCATAGTGGCCAATCACAGCCACCAGCCTCTCGCCGCCAGATCGTTCACTACAGGTGTCTTGCCGATTGTCCCAGCGCACTGGTACCGGAGTGGCCCCTTTGCAAGACGTTCTATGCATGTCTCAGGTGGTACCACCGACCTGTCCGTTTCGTCGCCACCATCGCCGCCACATCGCCACTGCATCTCATCAAAATCCATTCAAGCTTGCGCAAAATGATCACTCACGCCCTGCAACAACTATCCCAGATATTCCCGCCCGCGCCGGCATTTACCGCAGAGCATCTCCCGGATCTAAATGGCAAGGCAAGTCCTCATCCGCCACGTTGCCAGCCCAGCCCGCACTAACCGTGTCCAGATTTATCTGATCACCGGCGCCAACACCGGAGTAGGAAAAGAGCTGGCCAAAATCCTCTACTCCAAGAATGCACGAGTATGGATTGCTGCGCGCTCCGAAGAAAAGGCAGCAAAGGCCATTGATGACATCAAAAATGCCGTCCCAGAGTCTTCCGGACAGCTGCTGTTCTTGCAGCTCGACCTCGCCGATGTTAAATCAATTGCCTCGGCGGCGCAGCAGTTCCTCGCCCGAGAGTCCAAGCTGCATGTGCTTTTCAACAACGCCGGCGTCATGACCCCACCGGAAGGATCCACCGCCCAAGGCTACGAGGTTCATTTCGGAGTCAACAACATCGGGACCTTTATGTTTACAAAGTTGCTGACGCCCCTTCTTGTCGAGACTGTCAAGTCGGAGGCCCCAGGTACCGTGCGCGTCGTCTGGGTTTCATCTTCTGGTGCGGAGGCGCACTTACTGGTCCCAAGGGGAGGGGTCAAGATTGAAGACTTGCCCCCTAGTTCCAAATGGCATCCCTTCGTGTATTATTGTCAGAGCAAAGCGGGCAATTACCTGCATGGCGTGGAAATGGCGAAAAGATTAAAGGAAAAGGGTGTCATCAGCCTTGCCGTCAATCCTGGGAACCTGAAATCAGATCTATGGAGGAACCAAGGATCTTTGCTCAATTGGTTTCTCTCCTTTTTCCTTCATCCCTCAATTTACGGTGCTTACACGGAGCTCTTTGCCGGTCTTTCGCCAGAAGTCACGATGGAAAAATCCGGATCCTGGAGTAAGCCAACTTCCCTGCCAAGTAACTTGCCTACTTGCTAACTTCATACAGTCGGTCCTTGGGGGCGATTCCTGCTGGTTCGCAGTGACCTGCTTTTGGCAGCCAAGTCGAGGGAAGAGGGAGGTTATGGGACAGCACACGAATATTGGGAATGGACTGAAGCTGAAATTGAAAAGTATCTCTAGCCTAAATATGTACACAGAATATCGCCGCCATAACTATATGGCTACGAAGCCCTTCCGCGACAAACTTTACCTACAATCCAATAGATCTAGTGCGGGTTTTCACAATGATTAGTCTAGCATGTTGATTTCTTCTTGGAAATAGTTTATCGCTGTTATCATCCCGCTCGTCTACGTACTCATGGATAGATCGGCATGATTTAAAGACTAACCTACGTCATGTCAGACCGTAGTGAGGGACGTTCGAAACGATTGCCAATTAGGGAATGGCTTCGCCGACAGCTTACAGGTCACTTTATCCAATCCGAACTATATTTTAATCATCTCTACCATTGCAAAACGAAATAAAAAAGTAAAGAGTGAACACTTTATTGTGTGTACAAGATGGAGGTCCTCGCGGCTGGTGTTGCATGGGCAGCACAACGAGTCTCGCCACAAGAGATCCTTGCCAAATTAGGCCTTGCATCACTCATCACAATTCCTTGGTCAGAATTGTCCTCTCGATTGTCTCCCGAAGCTTCCGTCGTGCTTACAGGACAGGCCAATTTTGCCGACCTGAACAGCCGATGGAGAGATTGGCACTCGCCAGATGTTAGCGCGGTCGTCACTGTCTATACCGAGAGTGATGTACAAGAAACGGTAAGGATTGAAGTGACAGCAGATTTGGATCTTTGCAACTGAAATTGGGGCTGCAGGTCCGGTATGCCAACGAGTTCGGTCTGCCTTTCGTCGCCAGATCTGGTGGCCATGGTGCAACTGAAGCATTAGGGCAAGCAAAGAACGCAATTATAGTTGATCTCCGTCCCCTCAACACCGTCCGACTATCTGAGAGCGGCACAGTCGCGACCCTTGGTGGCGGTGCAACCATCAAAAAGGCTGTCGGTGATCTATGGGCACTGAACAAGCAGACAGGCAAGGCAATTGATAGTGACAACACTCGGGATGCTAACAAATCGTTGCAGTAACCGGTATATGTGAATGCGTTGGAATCTCTGCACCGATCCTCGGCGGGGGCCACGGTTGGCTACGGGGTCAGCATGGCCTAGCCTCAGACCAAGTCATCTCCGCGCGACTGGTGCTCCCCAGCGGTGATGCCATCACGGTCTCGGACAATGACAATCCTGATCTTTTTTGGGCCCTCAAAGGAGCTGGCCACAATTTCGGCATCGTCACTGAATGGGAATACCAAGTCTATGATGTTAAGAACCCACAGTGGTCATATGGGATATTCTTCTTCGCGGGCGACAAGCTGGAGCCGCTTTATAAATTGATGAATGAGATGTTGAAGTCGCAACCACCAGAGGTCACGCATTGGATGTACATTGTGAAAATTCCCGATTTCGACCCAGATCATGTAAGCATGCTTGCTACCTTTACGACCTCATTGATCGCTAACAAAACCAAGCCAATCATCTTTCACGCCGTCATATACGATGGTCCTGCCGCCAAAGCCAAAGAATACATGAAGCCAATTCACGCAGTTGGGGCCCTTTTTGTGGATGAGGGCACAGCTCCCATGCCCGACTTAGCGTCAAAGACGTTCATGGGCCAAGATACTCCGGGATGCGCCAAGGGCTTCACGGGTCTACGGTACCCGGTCGGGCTTAAGTCGTATGACGGAGTTGCCATTCGAAAGGTTTATGACGAAATTGATGATACCTTGCGTCGAGTTCCTGAATTCGCCGGTTCGTTTTTCTTGATTGAAGGCTATTCCACAAACGGTGTACGGGCATTCGACGAAAAGAGCACAGCATTCCCACACCGGGACGACGAGATCCTCGTCGCACCCTACGTGTTGTATGCTCCGAATGCGACGCTGGATCCGATAGCTGAAAAGTTCGGGCAGTCGCTGCGAAATCATTTGCTAGCGGCCAGCGACGATCCGCAGCATTTGCATGCTTACGTGAATTATGCCCATGGAAATGAGCCTGTGGAAGCTATTTACGGGTGGGAAAGTTGGAGATTGACTAAGCTGAGGGATCTGAAAGCCAAGTGGGATCCGCATAATCGGATGAGATTTTACAATCCCATCGTATGAAGCTGATTCGATGGCAGAAATGACAAGACTGTTGGGGTAGGCACCGAAGCGAGTGCCCAAATTTGAGAATGGAAAACTATTGGGGCTGATATGCACAGAAAAATCAGTCTGGTCTGTCGCCGCTTTTATGAATTATGGATCTGAATCCTTTCTTGCGCTCCACGCACCTTCACCGCCCTGACACTCCTTACAGAGAAGACCCGATAGTTTGCACTATAGGTTCAGACAATTCTGACTTAGATTGAGAGCTCTACAAATTCTATCTTCCAACTATTTGATAATTATAGAAGGATCAATAACCCTGGACTGGTTCAGCCGGCACGATCCGCCGTCTCCGCATTACGCTTCCTTAGGTGTACCCCGTTATGCCGGGTAAAAAGCCCCCATCTGTGGGGCAGTTAAGCTTAGTGCCCGTGAGATTTTAGTCCCGAAGGTTCCGTCCGGTCCCTTCAACGAAACGAAACACCGCTAAACATGGCCTGCAAAAGCTGCCGCGCTCGTAAGATCAAATGCGACCAGACGCGCCCAATATGCAACAATTGTATGATACGATCGAACCAGTGCACCTATGCCGGCGAGAGACGGATGCGTCGCAGGGCGCATGGCGGTATTGACGGCCATCAGCCCTCGCTTTCTTCCACCACCGCCAATTATCCCCGGATGCCCTCATCGATAAACGTCGTGCAGTTGCCATCAGCACTGACCAGTGAGGAGGACGGCCAGAATTGTGTTGGGCGGCATGTTCGTAACACTAATCCTTTTGACCACGGTGCCGCTTCGACGGGCGGCTATGGCGGTGAAGTGCAGGAGCATGTTCAGAGAGAGCGGACGTACGACGCGAACGCGATTGTCCAAATGAATGAAACCCTAGAAGATGATGATCTGGCACCTGTCTTGGATCAGATACTGGACGCGGATGATGGCGAGTGTAGCCAAGCGTGTCAACCCGTGCTGTGGATACGCGCCGAGCATGGAGATGAGTACACTGGCCCCTCATCTGGCGTTTCCATCGTGTCTGACCTGGGACTGAGTTGGATACGCAACCAGGTTCCAGACTCAGATACTGTCTGCGACGCCATCCAGAATATTAGGAATACTATACTTTCTCAGCTCACACAGCCAAAGAGTATGCCTCAGGCCGCCCGGTGCGGCTCAGCAAGTCCAGTTGCGAACCCGAAATCACCCACAGTCATTCGGAAATATGTCGATGCATATTTCTCGGCTGTGCAAACCGTGTTTCACGTGCTAGATCGGCCACAGTTTGAGTCTCAGTTGGAGACCTACGGGACAGATTCTAATTGCAAGCCTTCGTGGAAAGCGCTGCTCAATGCCGTCTTGGCTTCGGGCTGCCGAGCGGCATTGTCTAGCGAGACAACGGATGCATTTCAGCAATCTAGCCGCGAGTCATGGGAATACTTCAAGGGTGCTCTATCTCATGAGCCCCAAATAGTCCATGGCGCCACGGACCTAATGGCGGTACAAGCATTTGCCGTCCTGACCATCTTCGCTCAAGGGTTGTCATGCCCCCAGCGACTTGAGTTCACTTTATGCTCAACTGCTACACGACTGGCTCAAAGCATCGGCCTTTACCGCCAGCCGCCCCAGAGATGGAACTTGAGTGAGGAAGAGAAATTGCATAGGGCCCGTGTATTCTGGGTCGTCTACTGTCTTGACAAGACCATTGCTCTACGCTGCGGCAGGCCGCCAGCTATTCATGACGACGATATCAGTGTATCATTTCCTAGGGGCATACGTATGTCCGGTAATGGTTATTCAAACCAGAGGAGTGCAGTTCCAGATCAGGAATTTGACTTCTTTCTAACTTTCACTAAACTTGCTCGAATCTGCGGCGCAGTGTTCCGGAGACTCTATTCAGAGACTGCCATCTCATTATCTTCAGCTCGACTATCAACAACCTTCCATCGGTTGCTGGATGATCTCGAAGAATGGAAGCAGGCCATTCCAGAAGAGATTCAACCTGGCAATGGAAGATGCTCGGGCCGGATTCCCGGTGGCGAGGGATCATCACCATTCCAGCTTCTTGTTCTGCACTGCTCCTACTTCTATGTCTTGTGTGCAATTTGTCGTCGCTTCTCACCACTGTTCACGGGGAACGAAAAACAACTCCCTTCAATAGCCGAAGAGACCATGAAGAAAAACATTGAGGCTGCTAGATCCATGGCTCTATTGACCAAGCATCTTGATGTTGAGAGCTTGACTCCTACTTGGCAAGTTCTTCACCTATCATTACTTCATGCCCCTGTTCTCCCATTTCTCCTCAACGTAATAGCTGGCTGACTCTGTATTAGGCTCGGATTTTATTATCCATTCACCGCACTCGCTACCATTTTCGTGCACGTAGTTTCTCATCCGAATGACAAATCAACACGTAATGACATTGCGTTGATGGATGTTGTTGTTGGGTTCTTCGGTAGACTGGAGTACATTACTTCCGGGGAAGCTGCCTTTACCAAAACGAGTGAGTTTGTTCAGCTGGCACGCCGCATAACTGAGCGATCTATGGCCACCGAAAGATCTGATCCGCATCCACCTGAAACCTGCGACAGAGGGGCGGCTGGTCAAGAATTGCTATTAGAAGCCACGGGTGAACACATGTCTGACCAAGTACAAGGCACTAGCATTCCGATAGATCCAAACTTGACCGGCCATTCCTGCCATGACATGCTTGGAGAGCGAGGATCCAATTACCAGCATGCTACACAGCTAAATGCTGATCACAGCCAATGGGGTTTTAGCCCTAGCTCGAATACTGCTTCACAAATTTTGTTTTCGGAGGTTATGAGCATCATTCAGAACACAGCTGAGGTTACTGATGAAAGGTGGTTTAAGGATTGGGTTCCATCCGACTCCTAGCTTGTCTAGTTTTAGCTTGTTCTTACTATATACCTAATGTTGAAGGAGAGTATTAAAGCAGCTAGCTGTGAAATATATAAATTGATTTGGGTGTATGACGCCTAGATAGGAGACACGTGGCTCTTCAAGCTTCTAATCTATCTTCCTCTTTCATAGGTTACAAGACCAATATTCAGCCCCCAACTTAGTTGAGTCTGCCAGTGACAGTTCTCAAAACTGTCTCTGCCACATCAACAGAATCGGCCTTGTTGGATCTCCAAGCCACATGATGGTCGGGTCGAATGAGAACAAGCTTTCGCTCGTAAAGGCTTGCTGCTTTAGGCTCGTTCACAATGTTAACCACTGTCAAAGAGATGCCGAGCTCCTTAGCCGCCTTTTCAAAATGGCTCTGCCCAACATCCTCCTTGGTGAAGACGAGCAAACTCCAGAATTTTCCGAGGCGATCAAAAATAGCGGTCCCATCTGACAGGAAGAGGTGAGGTGGTCGCGCACCAGGCCACGTGCTTGGGATATAGTTGCGAGGCGACCACTCTGGTTCTTCACCATCTTCTTCCTGTCGCATGATGATGGGAGACGTGTACCTATAGCCCATCTCAATACCGGTATCCTTGTTTTCGCCGTCGTGCTTCTGATAGTGATCATCGATTGCCTTCCGAAGTGCGCGGCCCTCTTCTGTGTCTTGGTCCACGACACGCGGATCTCCAGCACCTGTAAGCAATTCTTTGACATGGCTATGAGCGGAAAGATGGACTCCAGACCGCTCAACATTTCGTAGCGCGACAGATCTGCGTTCAAGCGCGTAAGCTCGCAGGATGTCTTTGCCCGCCTGACCAGTGATGACAGAAGCAAGCTTCCAGCCTAGACCAAATGCATCACCGATGCCCATGTTCAACCCATACCCACCAGTGGGAATGTTCTGGTGTGCTGAGTCTCCGGCGAGTATCACATGTCCATTGGGGCTAATGAACTTCTCTGCTGTGCACATCGACAGTCGCCACACGGACCTGACCAGAATTTGATCGACTTTGATCTCGTACTTGTCATGCAGGCCTCCAAGAACCTGGTGGACGGCTTCTTCCGAACCGACCTGCTCAGGGTCTTCTTCAAGTGGCATGAATAGATGAGACGTCCAGGTGTCTACCTCATCTTGCGAGATGACGGCGCCTTGGAAGGCACCGGATCTTCCAATGGACATGAGGTGCCAGAAACGTCCTTGCTTGTGCAGGCGGGCAAGGTCCTTGGACTTGAAGTGAACAAGAAGTACTTGCGCTGGTCTATACACTGTCATTAGCATTAGAATTTCCTCGGACTGGGCCATACTTACAGTGGACCTCCATCCAAGGCAATATCAAGGGAGTTTCGAACCTTGCTTGAGGCGCCATCACAGCCAACAATATAATCGGCATTCCAAACAGTCTTCTCTTCAGTGTCGACATCGCTGACAACGGCCTGGGCGCCGGTCTCGCTTTCGGTCACGGACTCAACTTTATGACCAAAGCGAAGGTCGATGTTGGGGTCGTTGTCGCAAATTTCCTTTAGCCATTTCTCGAACAGGATTTGAGAAATTCGTTGCCAAGGCTCAAGCGGCTGGGCGCCATCGTTTATTTCGCGATAAGTCTTCCCGAGAGTGTTGACATCGGGAAACTTCCACGCTGAAAGGGGCTCGTCGACGGAGAGGCCACTGGTGAAGACGATATTGTAAGGGACATCGCTTGGGACTCCTATTTCCCGCAGGCCGTCGGCAAGGCCAACCTTACGCAATATCTCCATGGACCTAACGTTTGTAAGGTCCATCTTCGGCCACCTGGTAGTGGACTTGTTGCGCTCGAAGAGAACGGACTTGACTCCGTAGAATGACAATACCCTTGCGAGAAACAATCCCACGGGACCACCGCCAGCGATGAGTACCGTACCTTTTGGTAGGGTCTCGGTATGTTGAACTTGACTAGTCTGCGAAGACATCTTAATAGGTGAAAGCGTACAAAAGCTCGTTAGTGTATGGTTGAAAATCTAGTACATATGATGAGGGTGAAAGCACAATGTATTTCCGATGCAGATAGCCGGAAATCACACAACATATATATACTATCTCCTGGTACATGAAGAAGTAAAGTGAATAGCTGTTCTCATCAATCGCTCTTGATTTCAGTAAACCCTGCCTTGTTCGGCATGCCCCACGGTGCCCGACACCGAGTGCTAAGTCCGCACTGCAGCACCGTTTTTGGCGCAATCCAGGCCCGAATTATGAAATTCATTAGTTATCAAATGCATTATGCTAATATTACTCAATTAGTAAATATCGATAACCGATCTAGAATACTCTTCTGGGCAAAATGCAGGAGGGAAACGGGTGTGTGGATGTTGCGATTGGGTTCGGTCTATCATGCTTCACCAGTTTCCAAGATTCATGTATGATTTGATGTAAATTTCCGTTCGTTGGGCTAATTAAGTGGTATCAATATTCTAATACTAGCCCGCAACTATCGTACAAGTTCCTTCAGTGCAGTGTTCTAGTCAACCTTCTAGCTGAAAGTAACGGATTGTACAATAGCAGGTATGGAATAATGATTACATCATATCTTCTCAGTTCCCAATATCCCAAATAGTAAAGATAGGATGTTATCTTTTTCCCAATCACGTCATATTCCCCAGGGCTTAACTGCTCTAGTTCCAGCCCGAGCCCGAGCCCGAACCCTTCGCGTGGCCCATGACAAAACGCTCCATCTAATATCGAATTCGGATTCAATAGGTGGTGTAATTTAGAGTTAAAACCTTAAAAGATATTCTAATAGTCACATGGGCTCTTGAATTGTTGAATCTTGGGATCCGAGAGTGCCGACAATGCTTGTGGGGTGTTTGTGTGTACTTCACCGAAGCCGAGGCCGACCCCGCGGGTTGGCGATTTCTCCACTCTGCCTTCTAACATTGAAAATTAACAGCAACAGCTTGTTTATTCAAACAATAAATAAGCGACCCAATACTAATGCATTTTGCCATAATACACCTTCTCAACTTTTATCCGCACGCCTCAAACGCCCACATCATCAATCACAATGAGTTATGTCACAGAAGACACTGTTTGGCCAGCCAACATCAGCGAAGATGTGAAAGGTCTCATCACAAAGTTTTTTGAACTGTCAGACAATAAGAAGCCTGAAGTGGGCTTGATTATGGCTACTGAAGTATTCACCAGAGATGCGGTGGTCTCTAATCCCTTGGAAACCCACAGAGGATCGGCAGGTACGACATCTATTCCACGAGACACTGTGCTAAACCCATCATGATTGACTTCAAATGTAGAAATCCAAAAAAGCAGAGAGCATGCTTGGAAGGTTGTGACCTCAAGGAAGCATAGCGTCGGCAAAGTTTTCGCCAGCGACGGAGAGGTTCTAGAGTTTATTGCTCTTGGAGTTGCGCAGACAAAGCTCATAAACGGGAAAACGGTAGATTCACCGTTCTCTAACCACATCAAGGTTGAGCGACCTGAATACGCTTCCGGTCAGCCTCGAATCAGTTCCTTGGAAGTCTACGCTGTACGTCTGTTGCTCCGGCCGTTCCTGCACCTGTACCATACGCCGTTCGACTCAATACTGATTTCCAATATCATAGGACACGGCTTCCGTCGCAAAAGCGTTAACCGAATGATAATACAACGTTAATCAGGGCCCTGCAGTTGGCTTTATCGCATGAAGTTTATTTGGGGAAAGAGTGGAAACACGCATGGGGGCTATCCTGAAGCGATGTTGTACAAACTGCCAGATGCATAAATTTAGATAATAGACTATATGATTCAAGGAGAAATTTTAGCCTCATATCAATTCCCTGTTGCTTTCAAAAGATTCAGGTGTCAAGATCTTCTATGGCGGCAACAAACTTTGTCAGTAACGTTACATAAAAAAAAAAGAATGCTCCAACCCTCCAGCCAGTGCCATTTAGACTTATGGCAGCGGGCATGATAGGCGTCGAAAAATCAACTGCAGTGTCACATGTACGGTGTGCTCTAGTTAGGGCGTAACAAGTCTATATCTACATTCGTGTATGTGTTCATCTATTCATGTGTGAGCAGCTTTTTCAACTCGGCAAATCGCACTGGCTTCGGGAGGAAGATGTCGACGCCCGCGGACTTTGCATCGCGCTGGGCATCGGCGCTCGCCAACCCTGTCAGAGCAATGACGGTTGTTCGCTGCAAATTAAATTGACTCTCAAGGTCTCGTATTCGTTTAGTCGCTTCCATTCCATTCATTATCGGCATACTAATGTCCATGAGGACATAGTCGAATCGTCTACAGTCGTCTTTTGTTTGTGAAACAGGGCTGCTGGCTTCCTCAAATCTGTCAACAGCTTCCTGCCCATTTTCCGCCTCCTCATATGAGAAACCACACTTCTTCATGAACATGACAAGTAGTTGAAGATTGATTTTGTTGTCATCAACGAGAAGTACATGTAGCTTTGGCTTCGAAACATGGTCTTGCCGTTTGGTCTGAATCGGCAGATTAACCCCCTCATCGAGTGAGGGTGTTGTTGGGTTCAGAGGGGGTGGCGATTGAGGCGGTGATAGAACCTGTAAATCCCTGCCTTGTGCTGCTGTGTTCTGTTGTCTGTGGTCCAGGGATGCATTCACTCTCTGAGCTTCAGGTATAATGTTCAAGGCATTGGTAACTTCGGCCGATGTCTCAATTTTCGCTGAGGCAGGCAATGCAATTCGACCAGGTTTCCCTGCCATGTTTTCTGCTTGTTTGAGGCAGCTGCTGATGACCTTGGCTAGTTTCCGTGGGCCACAACTGATATGGTGTTAGTTTTAAGGAGAGGTGGTTAGGAAAGATAAAGCGACTTACGGCTGCGGTATCACCTCAACAATGTCTGAAAACTCCGCCAATAACTTGGTCTGAGTTTGAGAGATTCGGACAGCCTCTTCCGCATTTGAACAAACGACTATTATAGGTGTTTTCCTGTTCTCGTATGCTGACCGATTGTTTTTCTCAAAGTGCTTCCGTATCGACTGCATGGAGGGTGGCTCGGAGGATATATACAAAGCGGCCTCCGAGTTGCTGCTTTCATCGCTCTTCGCTACTTGCATATCGAACCAATCGGAGCAGGTATCGGCAAGGATTTCGCTCAACTTTCGAAACTGGGGAGTGAGAAGTGAGAAGCCTGGTTGGTTTTGTCCGTCTAAAAGCACCGTCCTGAGCCCTCTGGTTTGTTTACGAACAAAATCAATGGTTTCATCATGATGAGGTGGCAGTTGGCTTTCAGCCGGCGTGAGTCGGAGGCGGACGTCCACTTCTGTACCCTTGCCTTGTTGAGATTTGACCTCTAGTGTTCCGCCCAATGAATCAACAATTTGCCTCACAATACTCAACCCTAGACCCGTACCGGGCTGAAAGGAATCCTCTTGGCTGAATGGAATGAATAGCCGGGTGCGCTGAAACTCTTCTGACATTCCTTTTCCTGTATCCACGACTCGTATCAGGGCGTCAACCTTTGACTTGTCGGCACTCTCCTGAGCACGGAGTGAAACGAGGATGAATCCGGAGGATGTATACTTGAGTGAGTTGCCAAAGAGGTTCATGATGATTCTGCGTAGGGCTCCAGGCTGCGTTCTGACCATCCAGGATGCTCTTGGTGAAATGTCCAGTAATACCGATACCGCGCCCTCAGTTTTGACGCTTCCAGTTTGTTGGCTAATACGAGATGCGGGTGTCTCAGGATAACCAGTGCCAGGAAGCTTCCTGAATGTGTGACCAGCGGAAATGGCATCAACTACTTCTTCGACAAGAACTCCGAGGTCGACAACGGCTGTCATGTTGAGGCTTTCAAATGAGTCGGAAGAAAGATTGATGAGTTTGTTCTGCTTCCCTCGTCTCATGTGCAGGCGTCCAAGTCGGTTAATCTTGCTATAATCCAGGACATGATTCAGCGTCTCCAGTAGGGTTTTTCCACAAGTCGTGATCGAATTGATGAGACCGGATTGATAGGAGTCGGTGCCGGTGTCCCTCAAAAACTCAGCAGCTCCAAGGATTCCATGCAGCGGGCTACGCAATTCGTGACTCATGCTCGCAATAAAAGTAGTCTTTGCAGCTTCGTTCTTCTGAGTGTTGATACGGCCGACTTCGCTCATTATGCTGCTGCCGAATGCCCTGAGATAAGACAAATCCTCATCCAGGTTCATCATTCGGCCGGTCACCGACGTCCACAGAAAACACCCACCGGCGAGCTTGTCCTCCGAATAGTCGAACAAGGGTACAAACACAACAGACTTCGCTCCCGGGATTTTCTTGAGCAGTTCCTTGTGGTCCATTTTGGGTTTACGGCGCCGTCCTTTCTCCTCGGGTGGATTTCCGGCATTTCCGGCTAAATTAACGGGTTCCCGATCACTCGCACTATCGTCTTCAGAGGATATCCCAGCTCCCTCTTCAGTGAACGAAAAGGTTTTGCCCTTTGGAAAGAGTGAGTAATACTTTTCGAGTGTGCCAATGGACAGAGCGGTATCTTGTTCGATATCAGCGCGTGCTTGTTCATCGGCCAGTGAGTAAGCCAATATTTTACACGGCCTCCTGGTTGGCGATGTGTCAGAGTCGGAGCTGTCAACACCAACTCCTTCGGACCCGGAAGTGACCGGCATGGACATGTCCTCTTCATCCGATGACAGTCTTCCGTTGGAATCCATACCGCTAGTTGTCGGCCTTGCATTCACTCCGGAGGCGCCGAAGAGCACCACGCCATCAGCAAGCGTTGAGTGGCGTAAAATTTCAGAAGCTCTCTGAAACATTCTCGACAATCCGTCGGACTTGGGTTCACCAGAGCCCTTTTTATGCCGTGGCGATCTTGGGGATCGCGACGATGGCCTCGAATCCTTCGATGGAGTGAGCGGGCGACCAATAATTTTGGACTCGAGATCGCGAAAATACGAATTAGCCCGGGTAAGTGTGCCTCGTCTTGATGAAACAGTCATCTCGGGTGGTCGAACACCAGAAGACGCTCTCGGGAGTTCATCCTTGTCATCGCTCAGTGTGGAGCTGCCCTCAATGAAGGCTGCCAATCCACGAACGATGCGCTCACCCTTGAACCTGTCAACGCGATCTCTCGCCCACTCCAGATGCTCCATGATGGCCTGGGAAACACTCTGCATAAACTGGATCTCGTCGATGGTCAATCCATCGCGTGCATCGTCATCCGAGACTGCATAGGCGCCGATTTGGTGTCCGTTGCGTGAGATGATGGGCACACCAGCATAGAACCGCACTCCAGGTTCGGTTTGCACATAGGTGCGATTTTCAAAGCGTGCGTCAAGGCTGCAGTCGGGAACTACGAGACCAGTGGCCGAATAACTCCTGCCATTTGCCTCACTAACGTTGATGGTGTTGGTGAAGCAGTGTTCACAAATGGCCTCTGGACGCGACAAAACGGTGGCTCCAACTAATTAAACCCCAAAAGTCAGTATCTTGACAACGGTAACGAGTTTCCTCCATCTTCACGGCTCAAATGACGAGGTTTCTGTTGGGTGTCATTGAAGATGTAGTGATTTGGGCGTCGAGCCGACAGAGAGAATATACGTACGCCACAAGTCGCTCTCTGTATTGGTGCCGTCATTGGCACTCCCGTCCAGGTCCGCTAGACGCAAATTGCGGGTGGCCTCTGCAAGGATGATCTGGGTGGAGGCATCAATCAAGGACACCATGGCCCGCTTGACGTTCAACCGAAAGACGGCGAGCTGGGCAAAGGCCGTCAGCGCCTTGTCCGCCGACGCCTGCGGCTTGTAGCCCGTCTCGCGGAGGCCGGTGGCGGCAATGCTCTCGACATTGAGGGCGACGTTGAGCGAAGAGCCCCGGGCCACTTGCCAGCTCTGCAAGTACCGCTGCACCTCGCGCTCTCGCTGGGGCTCGTGAGACCTGGACATTGAAGGGGAATGGCAAAAAAGAGCGGTAAGATTGCTAAGTGCTCACCGACGTGCGTGTCGAGTCGACTTTTGGACCTTTCTTCAACCCCCCTCTTTTCCCATTTGAGCATGGCCTTGTCCGCCTCTTTGCCTGCCATGGATTTGTCGATCGCTTGATGTGTCTGGGGATCGAGGTCTGGCAAAGGAGGGCGCTATAGTAAGACAAATCTCCACATTGCCACGGCATGGTTGGCCAGACATGGGTCGGAGAATCAATAGCGCAGTGGGCCACGGCTCTAGAAGCAGGGGCGAGCTTTTTTGTGCCGGCAACTCTCGCGTGTCAATTACATCATGATTTTTTAGAATGCCACTTCGGGGGCATGCTATTTGACGCCTTCGTCATGGAAGAAAGCCCTGCCGGGGATGAAGGGATTCCAACAAAAAAAATAATGTAAAACCGTCGTAGTGGAGCCAACGCCACGCTTCCGAAGCTATCCGTGCCGCAAGAGCTGTCACAATGATTTCCACAATTTTATCTGATTCAGATCCTAGGAAGTGCCGAGGTTTGACCCTGTTCCTACGCCTATCATTGCCGCAAGGAAGCCGTTCACAACCTCGATGGCCATTGACAGTTGGGGGGCGGAGCCAATGCCCCGTTCCACGACGCTAAAAAAAATTAGTTAGCGCGTTGGGAGCAGCCGAGCCCACAAGGATTACCTCTCGAGAAGGTGGAAAAATAATCCTTGGCACAGGATGATCAGTGGGAAGTGCATAGGGGGTGAAGACCCTGAATACTCTATCTAGGGAAACGCAGGCCCGACTTTATTTTCTTGTTAATGGACTTTGGAGAATTGATACAGAAAGCGAAGGCTGCAGTCCATTGAATGCTGAAGAAGAAGCAATATGAGACTGATGTTCACCACTGCGCCATAGATCAAGCCTTTGACTAGGATTCTTGTTGCTGAGATTTTAATGGACATCCCTAAAATGTGATTGGTGCTACAGTGGAGTGCATAGGGAGCAACGGTGTAGTTGGGCCCTGCATCTAGGGTAGCACCGTATTATCAAGACTGGGAAAGTTCTTATGGATCATCAATGCCATTTGTGACAAAAGAGTCTTGTTCAAATATTGAAATTTGGCCATAGTTTTATTATAAAATGGATAGGTGCTCTAAATTAGACTTTTCTCTTTTTTCTGCCCGCTTGATGGAGCTCTGGCTAAATATCTACATCATGACATCGTTCAGGGCTTACTTTCAACGTGCATAAGCGGCGGAACAATGCGATGTACCCGGCTAATGGTCTGGGTTGCAAGGCACTTATGCTAATTATCTCATCGTACTTACTAGATGGACATCATAGGTTGACCTTAATATTGTCCCGAACCCAACACGAGACCTACAGGCTACCCAGAGTCGCACCATTGAAATGATGTAGGATGGAAATTGGCTTGAGAAAACTGACAGGTTCAGCCGCAGACACAGTTTCCCGCAGATCACGGGATTTTACACCGCCGAATTGTTCCGAGATGGTCTAATCCCCAGCCTGATTGTATTTTGACGATGGATGCCCAACAAAAACTACTCAGTGCGGAGACATATCTCAAACTCGCAAGGCGACACTAGCAATGGCTAATCGAGAATTATTCTTCTTTTACGCCCCTACATGGGACTACCCACCGGACGGACCTATTAAATTGGGCAATGTCATTACATCGGTCAAGAAGCCTCACCGGGCTCTCTTTTGCTCATCCCCGCCCGAAGATTCCGACGTCTTCAAAACAGAAAAGAGAGGCGTCAAATACACCGCGGAGAAGCTACGGGGCGGGAAGTTTTCAATTTTGACCAAATTTCTTGACATTCTGGGATTTAGTGTTGAAGTTGGTGCCAAAATTGAGAGCAAGTAAGTAAGTGCACACTCTAATCTAGGCTCCAGACCTCATCCATCAAAAGTTTCGAGGAAACGTTTCTGTTCCAAACACTCGAGACCACTCAATTCGTCCCAAACACATCCTACCTCAAAACATGTATCGAAGACGAGAATGTCCGTCGCTATCTACAGATTTCTCGCTACCGTAAACCGATCTATGTAATCACGGGCCTGAAGGTTGTTGTTGGGGCCGAAGCCAACAGGCTCAAATCTCGGACTACTAGCAGCACCCTTACTATGGGTCTTAGTCCAACTCCAGCCGCAGAGGGCTCCGGGTTGAACGCTCAGGTGGGCAACAAGGCAGGAATAAACTGGGAAGGTAGTAGCAATTTTGTTTTTGCATTTCGCGTAAGTAAGGTCTTTGTTGGAGAGGCAGCAGGCCAAATAATCAGCGAAGAAGAATATCGAAAGGGGGCTATGCTTGACAACAAGACAGAAAGAGTAAAGCGCCCAGAACTTGTGATCACTAAGGTCGAACAATCGACTCCAGGGTCGGAAGGGTTTGATGCACAAGATCTACAGGAAGATGAACAGGTGGTGACCTGTGCGATTCCATTGAGAGATGAAGAATCGGAGGGCGAATGTGCAAATGGGAAATAAGTGCTGAAAGAAACGGGACATAGGAACATTGAGAGAAAACATTAGTTTAATAAAGATTTATATCATTATAGCAATAGTAATAACAGCATTACGTTTGTCCTGTTAACAGTCATGGACGATATGCCTTGGGTCAGATCCATATTGCCCTCCATAAATAGAGCTGTGCTGAATTATCACTCCACATGTATCTAACCCTCTCACCATAGAAGATATTAAACTCTCACTAGCTTATGAATTAAATACTTCAACAAATATTAGAGCTTCTGGTCATCTGGTTGGCGGGAAGAATGAGCATTGTTGGTGTTTATCGCATGGTTAGTTCTTAACTGATGCGGCATTGCGACCGGCGACATCATAGCAATTGGAGCAGCTTGATTTGAAATAGAATACAGCTGCTGTGCTGGAGTCTGCATCTGTTGTTGAACCTGTGGTTGGTGATAGGGTTGTTGACCAGCTGACCACGCTCCCTGCATATTCGGTCCAGCATTGTAGCCCCAGACGTGTGGATAATTGCCATTTTGACCATACATGAAAGGCTGGGCAGTGGACCAAAGACCATTTTTCTTTCGGGCGCCAATGACATACAAGACGCAGAAGACAAGAAAAACCGGCAGAGTCGAAAAAACGTACGCAGTTATCATGTGGTAGGTTCGATAGTTTGGGGTTCTGAGTCTGGTGTAGTATGACCTTGTGTCTATGACTGCTTTCTCGACTGTCGCAATGGCGATGACTCTGTAAAGCGTTCGTATGAGAAACAGAAGAGATGTAGCAAGTAAAAATACTGGAGCCTGAGAAGAGAGTCAGATTTCAAAGATTTAGTTCATTTGAAATGGACACTATACCTTGGCAATGAGCGATTCGGGACGGCACTCCCGTGCTACATGAATAGATCGAGCAAGGATAATGAGAGAGGCGACGAAAATGATGGCTCTGGAAGCGATGTCGAGTCGGTACGCAGATAGAGTTTCGCTGAAGTCGTATATGAACAAGAATCTCACATTGAGGGCAAATTTAGCCAAAGAAATAGGCACAAGGATACCCGCAACAATGTAGGAGGCTCCTCTGAGGAATGCTTCTGACTTGTATACCTGTCCTTTCTGAACAGAGAGAATTCCGCTGTTTAATCGCATAAGGGCGATAAAAACTAAGATCTCGACAAAGTCCATGGCTAGCTCTCCAAGGCAGATGATGACGTAGTAATGGTTTGAGGTCCAATAGATGGCATAATAATTTAATGTTAGCAATACCAGATGGACAGTGTTGAAAAGGCAAGGACTATATCCGTGACGTCAGCTCTGGCTATGATCAGAAGACCAAATAAGGAGCCTTCGAGCACAAGTATGTTGTAATTTGTAGCTCCTTAGAGGAATAACCACTGACAGGGCAAAGAGTAAAATGGCTGCTTTGAGCCATGGGAAAGCCTTCCGCGCGGGATCCGTGCGTCTGCGGGCATTGCAAACGGCACACAGGAAAAGGACCACACTGCAGACCAAGGTTACGGCGTAGAGCGCCGCGGTGGCGATGAAGTACGGAATAAAGTCGGCCATGGGAAATGGTACTTGTGTTGAAGTCTGATTTCATGTGTGCCGGACTTCAAGCGACGGGAGGGCCCTCGTAAATATTCGCTTTCTACGTGGCTCACAGCCATGCTTAAACCAGTTAAGGCCGAAGATAAAGTATGGAATAAAGGTATGAAAGCGGGTTAGATCGAAGGGGCAGTGGAGGTCATCAGCCCAGCAAGCAGCAAATGGGAGACTGTAGTGCATTCTAAAATGATGTACCCCCAGGAATCTGTGCGCCTCGGGGCAGGCTCACTGCTTCTGGGAAGAATCAAACCATGGCTGGGCGAAAAGACTTGGGTGCCGGCCAGTAGGAAGCATAACGGCTGTGTCGTAGCAACAAGGATCTGGGCAGATTTACGATAATGTTGGCATGAAGCCCCAGCGACTAGGAGGGCCTCATTGGCTCTTTGAGCAATGAGTCAAGGTCAAATGTTCGGACGTGCATGAGCTGAACCTTTTGGACCGGGGTATCGAGTCTAGCGTGGTATTAGGTGGCTTAGACTGCGACTGGAAGCATAGGCAGCTGGACCACAAGACTCTGAGCGAAAAAGCGCAGACCACACATAATACAAGTCGGAGCCCATCTGCCCGTATTACTGTGAGAAAATTGTCGAGAGGGTGGCTTGTGGATAGTTATATGTCTGTGATGAATACCCATGTGCTGCTTGTAGACTCGACCGTAACGTGCTATGAACTTCGCAACGTGACTGGCACGAACAGTAAAAGCTCATATAACAAGACCACCCGGTGCAACCCAACATTTTCAGGGCGGCCATGTGTAGCCAAAATTATTCCAGCCTAAATCAGCTTCTTGCCCGACCGCAATGTTACTTTGGTTCCATTCTACCGACATGGGCCGATCACGCCTCAGCCCTATTCGCAGTAAACTTGTCATCATCTCATGGAAATGCTTGAAGAAAATCAAGCAAATTCGGGTAGTCTATTAAGTAAGCCTCAGGGTATTTTTTGATCTAACTGCTCGTCTAAAAACTCCATTGATTACACCAATTGACCATGAACTCAGGAGTAATTCCGCTCAACTGCGCTACAGTCGGGCTGTGAGCTGTAGTCTTCTCCATGCTGAAAGCGACACGGTTTCTACCAGCTTTTTGAGACGCAAGCATGCCACGGTACGTGTCAAGTAACTTAATTCCAGGATTCTTCTCGACATCCACCGTGTTGGATGCACTCTTTTCAAGCATTGCAATCCAGTCTTCAAGAGGGGTCAATGTCTTTATCCTGCCGCCGTAGTGGCTCATTACTGTGGGCGCCAGTTCGGACCACTCAATAGTAGTAGGATTAACGGCATGGAAGTAGCCAGAGATTTGAGAGGATTGAGATTTCGCTGTGACGCCCGCGATATCTAGGATTATGTTTGCCACATATTCGATGGGAATCCAGTCGATCATTTGATGTTGGCCCAGGTTATCAGGCAATGCACCTAGGTAAAGGGAGCTTGCAATGAGACTGGGAATGAATTCTTGGCGGTTCCAGGATCCTTCTTTGCTCGTCGGGCCGGCAATTTGGCCAACCCGTACTGATGCTGTTGGGATTCCACTGCTTGCTGCCGCATCTAAAATGAGACTGCCAATAAGCTTTGACTGTCCATATCCCATCCGAGATAATCCAAAATCACTGAGGTGTTCCTCTGGAACTGGTTTGCTCTCAGTCCATGCTGCAGCAGTTCCAATGGTCGATATGAATACAACAGGTACCAGCTTCTCCGCTGCGGCTGAAAAATCGACGAGATGCCTTACCCCGCGGATTTGAGGCTCGAATGACATAACATTGATGTTGAAATTAACGGGCCAGGCATTGTGGATGATTCGATCGACAGAGTGTAGCAGTTCTTCATATTTGGCATGACCGAGTCCGAGATCTGGAAGGGACAAATCTGCACTCAGGAACTCAACCTTCGCAAAGTCCTTTTCTAGGCCCCGGACCTCACTGGCGGAAGGTTGGCGCGACATTCCACCATCGGAATCTCGGTTTAGGGCAATGACCTTCTTTACTAATTCCTGTTTGCAAAGCTGATCCAGCATATAAGTACCAAGTGAGCCGGTGGTACCTGTGATCAGGATAGTCTGACTGTCGTTGAGAGGCTCTGTTTTGTCCTGCTTAGGAGATGGCAAATCCTTAGTATATTTTGATAGAAGTTCCTCCATGACTTCCTTTTCGTGCTGGGCACCTGGCTCGGAAATGATGCCATCCTTATGAATCGCGGAATAAAGGCATTTTGCGAGCAGGGCTGGCGATGAGTTTTCGTAAACCGTTCGGGCGGTCAGCTCATTTCTGAGGTATACCGCCGCGTTTTGCAATCCTTTTTTGAGAATCTTGATGGCGCTAAGCACCTTCAAGGAATCAAAGCCAATGCTGAAAAGATCTGTTTCAACATCAAGGTCATGGATTTCTGTCAACTCGGTGATTAACCCCTTGATGGATTTTGCCAACGATTCCTCACTGGCCAAGTTGAGCTCAACTGATTGGTGGTTGCCGTTGACTTCTTGATTCTGGTACAGCAGCTCTATTTCTTCGCTGAATTGCTTCACTGTAGACGGTCGGAGCACTGTTCCTTTCGGGGTTCGCAAGAATGACTTGCCAGGCGGGGCCACCGTAATAAGCCATTTCACTATTTGGCCATGTGCGACCGTCTCTTTGTTAGCCTTTTCCACCAGAGGCCAGACCTCTTCGATGAGAGCATTCCTAGAGGCATTGTCCTCGCACGGTGATGCAGGGTCCAGAATCAAGCCCGGTTGAAATCGATCCTTCCCAACAACCATGGCTGCGTTGAGCGATGGATGACTTCCGACAATGTCCTCGATGGTGATGGGGTTGAGCTTCTCTCCGTTTGAAAATACAATAACATCATCGATCCTTCCGCAGTACATCCAATGGTTGGATAGACTGGGGTGAGGTTGAAATAGGTCCTTTGTTGACCACTCGTCCAGATCGGGAAATGTGTAAAAGATAGGCTGCAGGCCAGGGTCTTTGGGGTCATTCCTGCGGAGCACAAGTTCGTAGAGATTATCTTCTTCTGAATAAAGACGCCACTCGCAGCCCATATGTTCATCATTGAAAATGAAATACCTCCAATTTTCGAAATTATGTTGGAAATGAACGAGATACGGGGCGCATCTTTCTACCGTCAGCATCAATCAAGAAACAAAAATATCTTCACTTACTCCGTTGACGAAATGCTATTGCACATAACGACACCATGCTCTTGCAAGATTTCACCGGTCTTTTTACTGAGATTGCCTAAGTAGACGATTAGCCGGAGCCAGTCAACGATATGAGTTACGTACCTCCACCAAATATTAAACATCGCATCTGTTTCAATACAGCCAAACCCTCGTCTTGCTGCGAAAGCTCTTCCAAGATCACAGGAGGTAAGAGAGCTGATTGAACATCGGCATTCTTTAAACATTCGAGAGCCAAGTCCGCATTGAGGGGTTGGTCAGGAATGCTCAGAGCGACCGGAGTGTTATACCAAACTGTCGAGATGAGCGTATTGAGGAGGGCCGCGGCGTGAAATAGCGGCATGGGCAGGAAAAATGACTTGCTTAGATCCGCCCAATACGGAACCATTATTTTACCGCCATGATGGTCAGGAAGATCACGCATTGCATCGGCGATGATGAGACTGCCTTGTCGCACAGTGACCGGCTTCGGAAGGCCAGTTGTGCCGCTTGTATGAAGAACAACTGCTGGGTCCCACCTCCCTTGGTCGAATGTACGGTGGTATGGGAAAGGTGAAAGGGTGGACTTGAAAAGGGCTTCGGGACTAGGAATTATTGATGTCCTAATCTCGCGTTCACCAATCCATGTTTGGGCCTGTGAACTATAGTTTTCCGTGTGCCAAAATAAATGACAGTCTGTGGCGTCTAAGAGAGACTGCTGGGCTTCTTTGCTGTTGCGTGGAGACAGAAAGAGTGCTTTGTATCCAGCCTTGATGCACGCCAACATGACGATGAGATAGCGAACGTCATTGGGTCCAATGTATGCCAGCGTAGGGAACTGATCCTGAAATCCAGGTCCGTATTCATTCGTAATCGTCCATGCCACCTGGTCGATTGCTCGTGACATCTCCTCAAACGATACCGCCTTCCAACCATCCTTCGGATCGCTAGTCCGGGGCAATGAGACAAAAGTCCGAGAAGAGTCTCTGGCAGCAATGCCATCAATTGTGTCGATAATCAGCCGATGTCCGTGATCCGGCTTCATCTTTTTCGGTGAAATTGCCATCTCGAATGTGTTTACTGACCTCCCTGTCCGCAGTAGAGTTGGATACGGGATCTTTCAGTCATAGCCCACCGACGGACTGACCGTACTAATACATTTATAGGAAACAAACATTTCACTCGCCGTCCCATGTCGTCATCGCGCCGGATTCACGGCCGAGCCGAGGCACTGGGTTTTTTTTGTTTTTGTTTTTTCTTGCCTTCATTTGGGAGATCGGGTGGCTGGCTGAAATATCGTCAACCCGATTCAGCACAAGCGAGGAGCTAAATCGGGGATTTGCCACGCCATTTCCCTCAATCTGACGGTCCCATTGGCCCACCACTCACTGTTATCTGTGCCATCTCGATGCTAGTGCTCAAGTCTTACTTTTTAGCTTACTCCCGGTGCAGTACCGGGTGTGAAAATTACGGGTCAATTCCGCGATCTACCACGACCGTCTTTTCACTATCCCATATCCGTAGTCCGAGATCAATCGTGCCGTGTCCCCCACTTCGGCATGATTGTGGCCGCGTGTTCAATTTCCCGCAGGTACTTCTCGGTTAAGACGTCAGACTGATGATGCGAGGTGGCAAGTCGTGCTTGTGACACATCATTCTGTTCCAATGTCTGACAACAGAAGCAATCACTCGCTTCCACAGCTCAGCTGTCAATATCGCCAAGCTAACTGTATTGAACCGATTTCCACAAGCGAGATTCGGATTTGGAAAAATGACGGTGTGCGAAGAGTGTCAATGCACACCACTCCATCTGCGTACGAAGTCGTCGTTAGTAGCATTCCGCTAAACAAGGTAATCCGCCGACCGGTCTAAATTAGACAGAATAGGATGTGCACTATCTGAGGTAGCGCACAATTTACTGATCGGTTTATTTCAACTTTGGGAAGGACCCTTGGGTTGAAATGGCAGCTAATTTTAGTGCATTTTTTTTTTAACCTCAGCAACACGGCAAACAAATCGGCAATGTCGGCGGCGTAGCTACTCTTTTGAACCGGAATAATTCTTTCTATGGAAATGAGGGTCAGGTGTCAGATGCTCCGAGGCATGGCCGCACCATGCTTATCAGTTGCGACTTCATACGGGAATAGCAGCGGTTCCCCGGGTTTGCTTACATCAGAGAATACACTCGTGTATTTGATACCGCTGGCTCGGCCGAGAAATGATTCAATTCGGGGAGCTAAATCGGTCTCAAAATTAATTGCATCCACAGCGACATGAGACAATGTCAGAAGGAAAGGTAAATTGGTATACGGACATGGACTGAAGTGGCCCCGACAACCTCTTTTTGGGTCGTCAATATTTGGCCCAGAGGTGTGGGAGATGGTGTTTTACATTTTTACAACTGTCACAAGTTGTGGCCAACTCAGCTTCCTCAGTTATATCGCTCTTTGGAAACCACGATCGAAACAACTCGCTTCTGTATCAATAATATAGAAGGGGGGATTTGTATATAATTAGGTAGCATGATGCCCCGTTGTTGAGTGTCAGAAATTGATCGAAAGCTCAGTCCCTTTTATACCAGAGGCGGAAGTAGACAGCAGCAGTCACTTCCGGAAAGCAAGAACAGCTAACATTTAGTTTAAACAGTTATTTTTATATTGTACATCCCGTGAATATACACAAGTGCTTATCAGACCATGCTGACTTTGGAGTCATTTGCAAAGTACATCTTTCACATGCGAATCCTAGAGTGACCAAGGCCGGGTGACCTGAGTCAGGTCCGTAACAGCTATTTCACTCTTGATTACAGCATTTTTAACGCACGACGGATTGCTTAATTCATGATTCTGAGTAATGGCTTGTATTGATAGCCACTGTTTATACTCTTTACCCAGTCTGGTTGATTTGAAGGACAACGATGGGTCCAGGGGAATGGACATCAAATGGCAAGTCGTCCCGCCTTGTGAGTAAGCCGTTGGCATTTTACAATCGCAGATGCCGAATCTCTAGGCCAATCGTCCATGTTACCTGACGCCACATCATGCGGAACCTCGGTGGCTTGTAGTTGAGGCCCCGTGCTGAGGGTATTGCAGCCCCCAAACCCAACAATTAGTAATTTGAGACGACTCCTGATTGCTAAGCTTTGAAAATCACCAATTGCTGCCCCGTAGTATCCAATCATGTTGGAACTAGGGCTGGACAACATGAGGCTAGGACGAGAGCTGGCATTTCCAGCGTGAGACGTGATATGTCAGCAACCACTCTCATTATTAGATCCAGGCAGCAATCCCCGCTTTTCCTAGACTGCCTTCGTCTACAAAATAATAAGTCTTGGTATCCGTCCTATCATAGCACCCTGCTCATGTTGCCATTGATATTTGATTAACCGATAAAATGATTCTGCAGATTATTCGCTTTGCTCTGCCACCAAGCTGGGCCATTTCGGCACAGGGGTTTCTTCAACTTCGTCAAAAGGCGTACTTGGCCGGAGCAACAGCGCAGAACTACGGTTATACCATACCAACCGAATCTTCTGCACTTCCAAAGCATGACCAAGAAATCTGCTGGGTCATTCGTACGTGCCTTAGACCACTTCTACCCGTGTATTCATTTGCCTAACATCACTCGTGTACTTGCAGAATGGCCACAGGAACGCATTAGAGACCCTTTTACGCGTGAATTGAATCTCGTGCTGGGAGAACCTACATCATTACTTCTCGAGTTCACAACCGATCAATTGTCAGACTTGAGGAAGGCTCTGCAGGCATCAGTCTGCGAATTTGTTTGTCATTTGCCCAATCTCGTCAAATTACACTCAGAATATTCACAACAAGTATTATAGGCCTGCATAAGACTGTCGGATAACGCCCCTTTGACTGATGTCGCACTTCAGCAGTCTATGCAAAAAACTTACACCGACACGTACAAAATTGATGGCTTCACAGGTGGGCAGTGGGCGTATTCTACGAATACCAACGAATCAAGTGGAGGGGCATGCAGCACTATATCTGCAGAGCCCATCAAAGTGCAGGAGCGGAGATTAGGAGTTTACTGCCTAGGCTGGGAGAGTATTGAGGTTGGTGGTCCAACTACAAAAGCGCTAACATTCACTGACATTTCCATATAGCACCATCAAAGGGCCACTAAAACCCCGGAATTTGCGGAGGAGCTTGTCAAATTGTCGCCACACTTTGGTCCCGGAACTGGTGCTTGGTATGTCAAGTTTGAAACTAAACCGTGAAATGAGCACATGGCAAGCCTCGTGTTGGCAGCCCTCGAGGCGAAATAGGATAATTAATATCTAAAAATGGCCCATCGCGTGATTTTTCTATACCTCTATACCAAGTGTCGCTTGATATGTACCGCCGAAAAAGACTTCTAATAATGTACTGCTTGGCCGAAGTTTTTGAAGGTCGTCTAACAAATAACAAAGTGCCTCGCTCTAGGGATCCATCTTCTCAATCTACCCTCACCACACCATTACACGCGATGCTTAGTACATGCCGGCAATGGCAAGACCAGCAACGCCAGCAGCAGCCATCATCACACCGGTCTGCTGGGGGGCGGCATTACCGCTGCTCTGTGCACTGGCAGTTGAGCCGGATGTTCCAGTGGCGGAGGCTGCAGCGGCGGCACCAGTGGCGGTGCCAGATCCCGAAACCCAAGTGTACTTTTCGCACAGGGATGTAACTTCGGGGTACTCGGCCAAGACGCTGCTAAACTGGGGAACGTCGCTGCAGGCAGAGAGGAGGCTTGAAATGTCCTTCTTGTGCGCGGCAGCCCAGCTGGTTGCGCTGGAAATGTAGGAGCTGTATTCGTCCGCCATGGTACCGGTAATGGCGGGGACCTCGCAGGCGGCGGTGATGGAGGAGACCTGGGTCTGGGTGGCGACAAAGTTGAGAAGCGAGGAGTTGGGCGTCGGGATATCGGTGAGGGCAGGCATGAGGCTCGATGCGACAGACAGGCATTCGAGCGTGTCACGCTGGGCGAGACCAGCCGCCTGAGCGGTGGCGGCGGCAGCGACGACGAGGAGCTGAGAGGTTCGCATATTGGCGGATTTGAGAGAGTATACCGGTGATGTCTGACAAATAGAAGCTAATGTGAATCAATCAAGACAAAGACGGGAGGGGACACTACGGTATTCATACAAAATAGTGTTAATGCGACAGGAAGGAGCTGAACGCTGATCGTATCGGCATGCGTTTCACTGTGAGGCATGAACCCTGCCTCGGTATGGCATCAACATGGATAACTTAACGAGATTGGCCACCGCTGGCCAAATGCTATCTGGCTACTGCCTAGCTACTCCACAATCTGCCATGGGTCCCCCTTAGCTCAAAGTAACCCCCCCATTGTGAGGTTAGCCAAGTGGCAGATGATGCTGCGCAGACTTGAAAGAACAATTATGTCTTGCTGAGTTCTCTTGACATCGGGTTAACCATTAGTTTTCCACATGCAACTGCCATCCGATCTCCAAGTCCACTCTATTTCACGCGCCGACCTTGACACTAGTATGGTATTTTAGTTGTGGTCACAGCTTTGCGGTCAATCTTGTTTTTATGGAGAATAGCTTTCTCGGCACTGATCACCCGCCTTATGAGGCCACTAATTTCTGTTCTTGGATGGTTACGACCTCGTGTCAGCAATGACTATTGGCGCTAACTGCTGAGCCACCACGGACAGGGGAACTAGGGCTTCGTTAATGTTATTGCAGGTCGGCAAACAGATCCGAAAATACAGGGCCTTCCTCCAGGGTCCAAAGGGGCTCATTCCATTCACAGCTGTGAGTATGCATGGAAGGTTATTCGAGAAGACTGGGTCAATGGGGAAAGGTGTGGAGGGTAAATCTAGGCACCAGTCCTCTCCCAAGTGGGTATGCCCACTGCTTTATCGCCTAGTAGCGACACCACAAAGGAACGGAGTTGCTGTAAGACGTGTATATTTGATTTTTGGGTAATTGAATTTACAAAGATGAGCGAAAACCATGGCTTTAAGCGTTGATGTTCACACTCACAACACATACAGAACGTGGAGTTGTGCGAGTCCAAACAAGCCATCCTCAGTGGCCGCTGCCAGGAATAATGACCCTGGAGAGACCAAAAGAAAGCTTGATACGGATTTATAGTAGCCATTTCTAGCGATATTGATGGCAGCATAAGCCGGAACAATGCGGGGGTTTTTCCATCTGTCATAATCAGCCAGGTGGGTAAATGAGCTGAATTGCAAAATCCCGCAACGACTTGGCGAGTTCCTTTCTACCTACAACCTCGACCTAATCAATGTACAAGACTTCTCCGATACTGAGAAGAGTGGAAAATAAATGCATTAATCGAGCTCCTAACAACTCCACCGATAAGATGCTCTGCAACGATTGCTTGCAGCTCGGCCAGAACCCAGCTCTGCTTACCCGAGACCTTAGTGTTACACTCAAGCCAAGTTTACAGCATCTTCAAAACTCTGCCGATGATGGGTGTTTGTTATGCAAAAGTATTTTGAAAGCCTTCAAGGACAATGAATATCCCGGATATAATCCAGATGAAGATATGTTGAAGCCCGTAACTGTGCGTCATGTGGAGAATGACGATGGATCTACAATTTTGATCGGACCGCGAGACGTCACCTTTGCCATTGCTGCATTTGCTGGTGAGTATGGCTATAGCTTTTGCGCATCATGTTTTTTAACTCTAGTCTTAGAGGATCCCGCATGTGACGACCCAAGAATAACGTGGCGTTGCGTTCAACCCAACTCCAGCAGTGCTTCCTGCTTGAACAGAATAGCCCGCCTGCTGCAGCTCTGTGGTCATCAACATAAAAAGTGCGCAGATCTCACAAAAGATACCATACTCCCCAATAGAGTTCTTGAGCTGGGGCCTTCGGGTATTCGCATCCTTGAGACGAACGGTACCATAAAAGGGCCATACGTAACCCTTAGTCACTGTTGGGGCAAGCCTGACCCGTCCAAATTGGTACTTAACACGAGCAATGTTGCCGAACTGACTCGCAGTCTCCCTTACGAACAGCTTGCCCCAGTGTTTCGGGATGCTGTTTGCTTGACTCGCCATCTTAAATATCGGTATCTC
Organism: Calonectria naviculata; assembly: GCA_003031705.1. Taxonomy (NCBI): domain Eukaryota; kingdom Fungi; phylum Ascomycota; class Sordariomycetes; order Hypocreales; family Nectriaceae; genus Calonectria; species Calonectria naviculata. Next base: position 3,795 of record NAGG01000945.1, on the reverse strand, counting down.
TGGATTGATGCTCTTTGCATAATCCAGGACTCACGATCAGACTGGGCCACTGAGAGTGCTTTGATGGGCTCAATCTATACTAAGGCGAGCTTGAATATTGCGGCAGCTTGCTCGCCTGATAGCAACACACCCTTTCTTGCACCAAGAAAATTCATCAATGAGGATGCTCTTACAAAATTTGAAATCCCGTTCAAGAGTCCAGAAACAAACAAGCAAGGGCATATCACAATTCAGCCCACACCTCAGCGAATTCATCTTCTTACAAGTCATATTAACCAGCCCTTGCAGTCCCGAGCTTGGTGCTTTCAAGAAAGAATACTTGCTACTCGTACTATTTTCTTCGACGAGGGAAATTTTATATGGGAGTGCCATGGCGGATATGCACTGGAGACTGAGAAGGATGAATTTGTTAATTTGGATGCCAACATCAATACTCTTTTCCCTGGCCAAGTAGATCTTCCATTCATCAAACCTTCCAAGCTCCTCACACAGTCTTCATCGGACAGAATAGAAACAGGAGAGGACGCTATACGTTATTGCTGGTACCAATCCCTTCTCCAATTCGGCCAGCGCAACTTGACCTACGCAAATGACGCTTTGCCGGCCATGTCAGCTGTGGCCCGGCATTATGCCGACCTCTTGGATGACAGGTATCTGGCCGGCATCTGGAAGTCGGAAATTCACCGGGGCCTCCTCTGGCGGGTGACAGGTCTCAACGAGACCGAGGCGGTTCGAAACAACACTGCGCCCTCGTGGAGCTGGGCGAGCCTGTTCCACAATACGGGCAATTTTGTTCCAACCATGGCTATTCAAGATCGCGGCAGAAAGCATATACTTAGTGAACATGATTTGGAGGTTGTGGGCTTTGACCTTGATCCTCTTCATGGCGACGTGATGAGCCAGATGAGAAGCGCGAGTTTACAAGTCCGAGGCCTGACAAGAAAATTCCCACTTCACTCTCCACCAGTTTCGGGACCCTACCAGCTCCCACATGAACATGGGGATGATATAGAAATTATTGCCCATTTTGATGATGACTTTATTTTTCAATCTGGTTCTCTTCCGTCTCAATCTGCAACGTCAAAACCGCCACCTCAGATTCTGGCAGTATTTGTTGCTCAATGGGACTACAACTGGCACTACGAAGATAAAAGCTTTTTTGGGTTGATACTGATGCCCAAAGCTGAGGTTGGAGGGCAGAAGACATATATACGACAAGGCATTCTAGAAATGAGACCGGGGACAAGAACAAGTGAGGAAATGGCCGAAGTTCGTCGACTGAGGGGCGGCATAAACCCTTTCCAAAGGATAAACCCCCGAAAAGATGTGATAGCCGGTATTTGGGATGGCTGGGCCAGGGAGACAATTCTGATGGTTTGATGGGAAGGGCAGAGAGGGAAGAAACTAGCATTCCGCTAAAGGGCGACAATGATCAGTTGGGATTTGGGGTCAAGGAAATAGCATGACGACAAAGGTCACGAGCAATTACGTTTCTGGGTAATAATAAAGAGGTTAATATCATATTTGGCATTGATTCTCGCCTCTACGACTACCAAGGATGGCTCTGTCCAAAATCAGCATGTAGGTTATGAATGCAGTCAGAATAAAACTCACCCGACCATCCCAACACCAAAAGGTTCCACTATCCTCCTTTCCTTTGCTATCAATAACTTTAAGCATCCCGCTGATGCTCTCTGGTGGCTGGATACTTCCCCCGACTTCCCAACCGAGCTCAACGTTGGCCATGTCTCTTCAATACAGTTAGCTACTGGGATATTTGCGTGCTGTGAAGGTGCTCACGTTGCCACTTCGCCCGGGTGCATAGCCAGAATGCAGGTGTCCTTGCCACCTCGCTTCAACTCAGCAGCCATGTGTCTCAACATTTGATTTAAGGCGCTCTTGCTCGCTGCGTATGCTCCAAATCCATCCTCATGCTCCCGAAACATGATTGCCGAGCCAGAGTCTGACGAAATGAAAATCACTTTTGACAGTGGGACTTCTAGCTTGAGCTGGAGCATCTTCTGAGCACAGATTATTGGCCCAATGGTGTTTGTATGCAAGTGAAGTGCAAAATCGGCGAATGATCTCGTAACGTTAATGGTGGCCCAGACACAGAGAAGAGGGTACGCACATTTCGGTTGCTCGATTAGGGTACTTGAGTATCCCGGCATTTAGAACCACATGGCTCAGCTTCAGGCCGTTGTTCACAGCATCTTGCATCCTCTGGGCAAATTTCTTTGACAAATGAGCCGCCTTCGATGGAGTTCAAGGCGACGACTTACATTTATGCTGTCTTCACTTGAAATATCACACTGTTCAAGAATGCACCTCTCTGGATGGGCCGCCACTAAATCAAGGACGCCTTGCGCTGTAGATGGGTTGCGCACGGCAGCAACAACCTTCTGCCCGCGTTGCAGAAGCTGCTTTACGAACTCGAGGCCAATGCCTCTAGAGGCTCCAACCACAACCCATGCATTGAGTTCAGTATCCTTTGACATGGTTAACTAGGAGGGCTATAGGTAAAGACTCCGAATTGGACTTCTGGTAAACTGCAGGTGTTTGGAAGAGTGATGTTACTCCATCTTCAAGCTAGCAGAAAGTGCCTCAACCTAAGATACTTGGAGAGGCAAGGCGCGGTAGTGGACCCACTTGTTCAACCGCCAATCATGACTGCAACGGCATATCGCGTGCGTTTGAACTTTGCCATTGTTTACATCGAGTTTGACGAGTGCGGAGAGACAAAATTAGCATATCAAATGTGTGATGTATCCATTGCGTTGCAACCAGTGAGTTTATTGTTGCCTAGAAACAATAACAAGAAGCAAAAGAACTCATGGCTGTGAATTTGGGGTTCCCGTTGAGCATTTGTTTCGATGGCCTCGTGAGGTTGTGTGTTTTATTAAGTCCCAATCAGTTGGTTATGTAGAGTGATATAATTCGTCAATGTACGAGATATAGCGGAAAGTTGAAACGTTATTGACATCAAACTCATCGTGTTCTTGGATTTCATCATAAATATACAGTGTATGCTCACAGCGCAAGCTTAACGGTTGACTCCAATCCAATCAATCATACCACAAAAACGCCTTCCGATTCACAAAAAGACAAAAGAAAGCCCTTGATTCGTCATCACATTACCATCCACCTCCGGGTCCGCCATGTCCGCCGTGTCCACCGTGCCCACCATGACCACCATGATGACCACCATGGCCACCATGGCCACCATGTCCGCTATGTCCGCCATGTCCGCCATGTCCGCCTTCATGGCCCCATTCACCATGACCGCCATGATGTGAAGCGTTGGAAGCATACTGTACTAGACCCCCGAGGCCTCCATGGCTGGAACCATGAGAACCGTGCTGCAATAATCCACCCACGCCTCCGAGGCTGGAGCCGTGATGAGAGCCGTGGCCAGAACCGTGGTGGGAACCATGCTGCAACAATCCTCCAATGCCGCCATTACTGGAGCCGTGGGAGCCGTGTTGTAGCAATTTACCAAGGCCTCCTTGACCGGAACCGTGCGAACCGTGTTTCAATAGCCCACTCAGCGCACTCAGACCGCCACGGCTGGAGCCGTGGTGCGGGGGCTCTTCGTGATGTAATGGTCCTTGGTAAGGTGGGGGATGGGGTCCTTGGAACTCATATCCGAGAAGAGGGGCAGGGTGGCTTCTATGATGAGGTCGGGGGGGAGGTGGTGAAGAGTGACTCCTATGGCGATGTCCGTGGTGATGAGAAGGTGGAGAGAGCCGATGGTGGTGAGGCCCATGAGGAGGAGGGGGGTGAGGAGGTCCATGG
>NAGG01000944.1:0-10682 GCA_003031705.1 Calonectria naviculata | reverse complement strand
GGAGTTGTAAAACTGACCTGGTCGGGGGGGGGAGTTGGTTGACTGCTTTGGGGACTTCGACTCACCTCCAGCAGAGGCGTCGGTTGTTGAAGTCCCCATGATGACGATGATGTATTATAGCTGGGGCGGCAAGGTTGTTGGAAGTTGGTCGAGTGGGGGGGTGGGAGCGACAGAATGAGATGGAGGAAGACAAAAAAGCCAAATGAGGTCAGAGGCGACGATGGCAGAAACCAGCCCCTACTACGGGGGGCGAGCGCAGCACAACAACCGTGCGGTCTGGGAAGCAGAAAAGCGGCGCGCACTGCAGCGACCGACCAGAAAAAAAAGAGAGAAAGAGCCGGCCGAATCAGTGGAGTGCAGCAAGCTTGCGAGACGGTGATTGCGTCGAAGCGTCGTAGAGCAAAAACGGGCGGTGATGTGGATTGCGTCGACAGCGAGGGATTGTGAAAGGATCAGGTTGGGGGAAGACGTCAGAGATGACGTTGTGAAGCAGCGAAAAGAAGGGCGCAAAAAAAGAAGGCGGGCGCTGGGCTCCTGGAAGGTCTTGTGTGGCCACGGCAGAGACTGGAAGGACCGGGGTGCCATCGCTGACAAAACGCCACCGGCCTCGTGCGAGCGCTCCTCACACTGTGCTGGATGGTATCGTCCGATTGTCCCCAACCCAAGCTCGGCCTGGTACAGGGCGATCACTGAGACGGGCAAAGGGCATTGGACTGCGTGGACCCCCTCTTCGTGTAGGAAGTGCAGGTGTGCTACAGTACATGCGACATGGTGCATTGGGTCGGCCGGGCTTCGGACGAGAGAAGCAAATAAAAATTGGAAACCAAAAAATCAAGTCATACACAGTCATGGGACAGGGTTCCCGATGGGATAGATGCTGGTAGATGGCCGCTGTTGTCGGCCTCGAGCTACATTGCAATATGGCGACGGGAATCCTCCACTACCACTACCACTACCACTACCACCACTTGTGATTACCAACCCAGGCTTATTACAGCGGGCTCTGGCCGGAGCCGAAATACAGTGCCAGAACATCTCATGCACGTCTAGAAAGGTTGCAGTGGGGTGGGCTTCGCTCATCGCTCTTTTGCCTCGCTTTGACCCATTATTACCGGTCGAGAGGCCAGTCGTGCCCCCCTCGGTGGCGTCACGCCCTCAGTTTGAAAAGAGAGTCGAGCAGAAGAGTGCAGGATGGCGAGAAGAAACAATATGGCATTCTTACTGTGCGGGTACTCAACGACCAGGGTTGGGGTTTTTTTTTTTTTTCCTTCTCCCCACCCCACCTTCGAGCACCTCTGCCAGCCAAGAGAGGACAAGGACGCAGCTGAGTGGAGCATAACGCCGGCCCATCACCGTCATTCCCCCCGGAACCAATGACCCGCCCACGACGTGATGACGCAGAGCCATGAGGCGCGACTAGCCTAGACGTGGTTGGCTTCCCTCACACACCCGTCTGCCCATTTCCCTCTCTCGTGCATCAAATCGATACACTGCCTCTCCCTTCAGAACCTTGAATCCCGAGATGGATGGGGGACGCAAGGGAGGGATGCGATGGAGAGGAAGACAAGGAGAATCCGATGCTTCCGTTATAGCATTTGTTTGCTTTTCAGTTCTTCCCCATCTTGGAATGTCGGTGTCACTAAATTCTCTCTCACCCAAGAATACAGTAATTGGGTGTGGTGGAAGTACTGTACGTCCGTCGAAGGAGGCATTTACCCATCCCCACATCAAGCTGTACGGAAGGAACTCTGCCTTCTCTAGCAGCTCGACACGAGACAAGGCTTTGGCTGATCCCCTTTGCCCCTTCTACGAACTAGTTGGTCCATCAACAATTGCTCACCTCCTTTGTTGTTGTGAACGCAACCCTTTTGCTTATCGATCACTGTATCTGCGACTGTCATGAGGCCTTCTTCCCCTGGCTTCACCGACAATCCTCAACCACGCCAGAAGGCAAAGACAGCCCTGCCGGATCGTGGTATGAATTCCCTCTTTTTCTCTCCTGCCCTTCTTTCGTTGGCAAAATTACAACAAGGTCCTCCCCTTCACTAGTGGCAAAACTGGCAAAGCTATCCGTTCCCAACATCCTCGTCCCCCTTCTCACTGTGTGGCCTTACCCGTTCTTGACTGGTCGGCGGGCAGCTTCTTACAAATCGCGGTACACGCTGCACGGCGCGCTAGCCTTGGCCCCCGGTCCTTATCGGATCCTCGTTGAACATGGCCTAATCTGGTCATTCCCCGGGACTGGCCACGAACAATATCGTGTGTGCACAGTCTGCGAGCAAACAGTGAATAGAAGAAGCCAGCACGCCTTCCGTCCACCTCTGGGCAGATAGAATAATGGCGAGTGCCTGTGTGGGTTAAACGAAGGGCTTCAAGTACGTAAAACAGCGCCTGGTTAAATCAACAGGAATTTTAATTGACCAGGCCAAGTCCCCCGGATCTAGTGGGCTGGGGCAGCAGCCATCAAACTCTGCAAATGAGAGAAGCATTGGACGCGAAACGGTCCAAATCAAGCACAGTGTCGCGTTTAGAGCTGACGCGTGCACTGTACCGTCACTGTGCCGGTACTTGGATCCAGCGCTCGACCCAGCGCAATATGACCAGGCAATGACGTCAGCCTGCAAACGTACTGCAACAACGTATGAGACAAGCGCCTTTCTCGTTGGTCGTAAGGAATGCTTGGACAAGCACGTCTGCCATCTTTCTCTTGTACTCCCCCTCCTTCTCAAACTCATCACTCGTGTCTGTGTCTGTGTGTCTGAACTCAAGGAGGCGATCCGTCGCGTTTCCGTCAGCCGTCGCCGGTGCCCCGGGCGTCGACCGGTTGGTCCATTCATTCATCTATCCACCCATCCACCCACTATTTGGCGCTACGCGAGGTCCAGGGGGGAAAACTCGAGCCTCACTCAAATATGTCGTCCCCAAGGCACCAGACTGGCGAGGCTCGTGGCATTCTTCCCCCGCCCCACCATGACCCGCCCTCCGGCAAATTATGACGCATGTGTCCTCGTACCAGCAACATGTCTCCATCATGGACACGACATGAAGCGCGAACAGGCGAAATTGATTCATCCTTCAATGCGCCTCTGGAATATTGTGAGAATCACCCGGCAGCCTTGCAACCATTGCAATGGCACCAGTCTATAGTGAATACCGATGCTGTCGAATTTGCGCCACGTCATCGTGACTTGTACTCGTCAATTATTGATTCGATTTTTCCTGCTTTTTTTCCCCCGTTCTAGGCCAGAAAACACAAGAAAAAGGAAAGAAAAAATAAAAGCCGCTCCTCCATCGGGTCATTTCCCCCGGAGCTCAGACACGGAATCCTCAACGACGACGAATTGCATCAGCGACACAGCATGATGATGCCAATGATCGAGATCAAACAGCCTTTCTGAGTCAGGCGTGCCCGAGCCCCCGGAGCTAGCCACCCTTCGTGAGCCAATTCACATTAGCTCCCGTAGATCGAAAGCCTGGTCACAGTCGACAGCACCCATTCGCGCCTGTTCGCGCCTGTTCCGTGAGATCCAACCCGGCTGTGACGTTGAACTCCTGTCAATCAATCACCTGCGGCGCAGTGCGAGGTCAATTCGTACGCCGCCAATGTGAGCTTGGTCCTCGTCCAAAGCCATGGTCTTGGGCCAAGCCCCTTGTACTGAGTATGCTTACTCGGGGAAAAATAATGTCAACGGTCGCCTATGTTCGTCTACGTCAGCGGGTTAGCTGTCAGGGGGAGGGAATACGTGACCGAAAATACCAGCTCCTCATCTCCTTAACAAGGGAAAAAAAAAAAAAAAAAAAAAGAAAAAGAGTTTTATCCCTTAAACAAACGGCAGTGGCTGAACAAGTGGAACATTGCATTTCAAGTTCACCACATGTAATTGTTTATTTCGAAGTATTTCTCATTAAGCTTTGGCATCCTGTAGCCAATGAATCGTGTAGTTGTATGTCATCCATCTTGCTGTCCATGATGCTACCCTATACCGTGGCCTTGGGATAAGCAACACCGGGCTTCTGTGACCCTGGTAAGTATGTAGTCATGAACAGACAGCCAGATTCACACCATATGCCTGCTTGCTCGCCTCGTGTCATGGATTCAGGTTGTAGAGTGGGCAATTTAAGCATATTCCGATAGCCATGCACAACCTATATTTAGTCCGTAGTACATCAAGATTACATCAACTGCTGCTATAGCTTTGTGCCCGAGCCTTGCTTCTTAATCCTAAACCTATGCCTCGGCGCGTGAATCCTCACCACTTTGTCTCCACTGACGGTTTCATACACTGCCTCGTTTGAATCAATACCGACCAATTTCCCGACGTCCTTGCCCGATGACCCAGTGTCTGTCGGCCAAACGGTCACGCTGTCTCCCCGTCGAAGTCCCTGTGCGACGACGACGGGGTCTGACTCGTCGACTGCGATTTCCCCCTCGACGAGCGGAGACCCGAGAATGATACCTGCAGCCTCCTCGCCCGAAACCGTCGCTGGCTTCCCCATCCGCTTCTTCGCTGCCGACACGGCCTCTTGGAATCGCTGCACCCAGGAGTAGACGCGCGGATACGTAGAGGGGGTGAAATGGTCCTTGGGCAGCGCACCTGGAATGTTCACTACCCAGTGGATTGGCCAGATGGCCTCAATGTCCGCAAGCGTGGGGTTTGGGGTTTTTAGAATCCAATCGCGTCCGTCAGCCAGCAGCGTTGTCTCGAGCATATCCAGAGCGCGGTCAAAGGCGACGATGGCCTCGGGCCTTGCGGCCTCTATGCTCTTGGCGTTGAAAGGGGCACCGGCGAAGTCGCCTCGGTCACGATAGAATGCTGGGTCTTGGAACATTGGGAGGTTCGTCGGGAGGAGCTGGGACGCCTTGCCAAAGAGGCCCGTGTCGTTGGTAAAAGATGACAGGAGCGTCTCCAGAGCAGCTTGCTCTGGATTAGCAGCGCCGAGGCGTGCAAGCTCGGGGAAAAGACTCTCAAGCTTGAGGAGCTGTAAGCGGGTATCAAGGTAGACATCACGTCCGATGGACAGTATGGGAATACGTCTGTATGAGATCCCCAACCGTGAGATGTCTGGTCGGGGCATCACCGAGGGTTGCATCTAATAATTGTCAACGTTGCTCCATCACTACGGTTGCGCCATGATTTCTTGGACTCACACATTGGCTGTATGGAATGCCACGAAGGGCTAAGTACCACACAATCCTGCGGGCATACGGCGAGTACGAGTAGTGATAAAGAATAACTTGAGGATCCGACATGGTGCCCAGCGCTTCGATAATGGAGAATCAATAAAAATGTCTCGTTTGCGACACAATTTACCACTCACAACGCTCTTGTTGAAATCTCCCATGCTTTTTTCAGTTGCGGCGCACGCCTGATCAGTGTCGCGCCGAGCCTCGGTTGACGCGTTTGCGGGGTGCAGGTGTGCCACATCTACGTCCTCGGTTGGTTGCTGGCCAATAGCGTGTTACACCTTCCGCTGAAGGTTGCTTCACATTTCAGTTTGCCTAAAATCACCGGCAAGATCGACGGAAAATATTAGCATAATAAGTGCCAATCAATTTCATTCGGATTCCTTCCATAAGAGACCACTACTTGATTTGTCGACATCGACCCAATTGAACTTGTCTTGAAAGAAAAACACATTAAACCGCAACTTCATGCATCTGAGAAAGGCATCTCACGGGTGAGACTATCCCTCGTCAACCCAACTCAACGAGCATAAAACCGGACCGATTCATTGAAAATCCCAATGCGCAACAAAGGGCGATATGCAATGGCAGTTCGCGACTCATTACCAGCCGCTCTCGTTGACCCCACCCCCGGCGCCTCCAGGGGGCCAACTATCCTCGCCGTCATTTTTGTAGGCATTGTCGAGCCCGCCGTCTGTAGGTGCATTAAAGCCCCCATTATCATTGAGCTCATCGGGTTCCTGAGGGGGTAGCTTGCATCGAACTTTGGTGTGTCCGAACTCCTGACAATTGCTACACTGAACCTTGCTCCCTTGATTGTGTTAGTGTTCCAGTTGGGATACATAGTAATGTAGTTGCTTACAATCTTTGGGCTCAGGGCAGTCCCTGCTGAAGTGTCCAGTTTTCTCGCAGTTTCGGCAGGTAACTGTGTCCATATTCCGGGGCTGGTCACAGTCTTTTGCCATATGGCCTTCTTGGCCACAGTTGCGACAGGCCCTGCCACCACCCTGGGGACAGTCCTTGGAAAAATGGCCCACTACCAGGTAAGGTCAGCAATGTTTACTCACAAAGTGCGATCGAGAAACACATACTTTCATTACACTTTCGGCATTCGATGTTGTCCATATTAGGAGGTTCTTCGCACTCTGCAACTTTGTGACCCGATTTCCTTTGACCTGTTAGCACGGGGAACGACCTTTTGAGAATTCATTTGGAGCTCACCCGCAATTCTTGCAAGCAAACTTGTCCACACGGGGTTCAGAGCCTATCGAGTTAGCGAAGTCACTGCCGCATTCATCATATGCTTACAATCTCTGACGCGATGGCCGTCAGCGCCACAGTTATAGCAAGAAATTTTGGGAGCATCGCTTCGTTCAGCTTTCTCTTGAGTGCAGAACTTGGAAGTATGCCCGAGCTCTTTGCAATTGGAGCAAAGCGGGATACCCTTGTCAACAACTTCACCTGCCTCGTTTAGACGAGAAAGAAGTTCAGTTCGATCCTGAGGCCATCCTTCTATCTCACGAGGACGTTCTGGTTTCTCAGAGAAACGGTATGAGATGGTGTACTTCTTGCCCATATTTCCCTGAAGATCCATGTTCGTAAAGATTTCGATGATGGGCTTTTCAATAGCAATCATCCAAAGACCGATCCCGTCTCCAATGAGGGCTTCCTGGAGTTCCCGATATGTGACGTTGCCATCAAGGGCCTTGACATACTCTTGAATAGCTTCCTTTGCATCGTCGACATCTTTCTCAGAAGCTGCTGTCTTGAGTTTCTCCCAAGCTGCCTCAGGAGTGACAGTAGCAATATGCTCGCGATTAATCTTTCGAGCATTCTCACAATTCTTGCGCATGTGACCTTGTAAAGTCAGCATGAATTAGCTAAATGATTCTGTATAACAAACCTTCTTCGCCGCAGTTCTCGCAAACCATTGGAGGCTTGTCAGGGCAGTCTTTGATCATGTGGCCAGGCTGCTTGCAGAAACGGCAGGTCATTGCCTCGGCATTGGGGCATTCGGCTCGGCGATGACTGGAGTGTGTCAGTGTAGCACAACAAGCGACTCAAGATGATCATACCCCGCTTCGCCACAGCCGAAGCACTTGTCATCTCCATGTCCATTGGCTTGATCAAAACCGTCCCTGCGGGTTTGTGTTAGTGATTTTTCTATATGCTCGTTGTTCGTATTGGGAGACACTCACCCGCCGAAATCTTGCCCATTTCCAGAATTGGCCCCGAAGTCACCGGCGTGGGCATCAACGTCATTTCCGTTGGCTGCAGCTGTCTCTTCAAAACCCCAGGCATCACCACTACGCGGAGCCGTTCCCTATTCGGCCATCGTATATGGTTTAGTGAGGCTGAGATGTAAGAGATTTCTGTGAAACCCGTTAGCTGCTAATAATGACGATTGAACAAAGTAAGCAGGGATTCAGGCCCAAAACGAGCCGTAGAGAGCATGGTACCAAAAGACACTCATCATCGGTCAAAGGGTGACCAATGATTCAAATTAAACGGGATAAGTGAATGGGAGGAACTGGATGATAAGAAGATGACCGTGGAAGTTTGACAACCCCCTCGGGCGAAGCAGTCTCGGTTCCGGACATGTTTTGACAATGGAAGACTCTCATGGATACGCAATAGGACCATGGGCACGAAAGAAAATAGAAATCATGCTCAAAACATAGAAAAATATGAGCACTTACCAATGGTTTTACCAAGACTGGTAAAATAGCCACCTGTTAACCAGGAATGAGACCAAGAGGGACGGCAGAGCGATAAGCCGAACGCCGCTGGAGAATATCGAAGACAAGAGAAGAAGAAACGAATCCTCGAGACTCTTGGGAAATGACTTCACCCTTCAGTCTGAGGAGAAAGGATGCTGAGTGACTAAAGGCACCTTGGAAGGAAGTGTGGTTGCGAGGAAGAAAAAAGAAACGGGGAAGGCCTGGGGCAGGAGAAGCAGGTTTTGAGACCACCAGGAAAGCACGCGCCACTCGGGAGAGAAGTTAGGAAATTTCCCAGTGCTTGGGAAGGCACTCATTTCCAGGTGCAGACGGATCTCGACAGCTGCTGGCACTGATATGAGGCACACTCCTTTCATGCAGGCAAACGCCAAGCCGGCAGAGTACCTTCTTCGGATCAATGCAGGATGCGAAGCAAACTGATGCATGGAACCGACGCGAAAAAGGAAGAAATATTGGGGGTGTGATTATTGCTTTGTAGAGACTACCGATTTATGGGCTTTCGCAGCCTGTGGTCGTCGTGCTTAGGCTTGTCATTCAGTTTGATCAAGGACATCACTCATATGAGAACTGTATGTATGGTTTTTTTCATTGAAATATGCAAACCTTTGATAATGAACTAAGGGGCAGCAGTACAATATGATATCTCTTGTTCAGCTATGATGCCTTCTGCTTGTTGTCTAACATTGAGATTGTCATCGTAGTTGCCCGTAGCCATCATCCCAACAAGACCTGATCAGAGCTAGGTCCGGCCCGTCTCTTAGCCACGGATGGGGATGGGAATCCACCAGACCAAACACAGAGCTGGACAAGAGCAGGCCGTTCCCAAACATCGCAAGATATGCAAACGTCCGCTCTGACCCACATGCGGCAAAGTGCCGGCCTAATGTCGCAATCGGCTTGGAGGAATGGTAATCAGGCAATGAGGTAATGAGTGCCGCCAGCCACCCTGACCCTGGACAAAATGGCATCCCCGCAGCACATGGAAGGAGAAAAAAAGCATGCAGTAGCCCGCCAAGCAGTGAAACATTTACGGGGGCCGAAGGCGAAGTGGTTGCAAGGGGGGACAACCTATCGCCAACTACAGATTATTTGGGACAAATCTGCCGGGCGGGGATTGGTCCGAGTTCGCAGCCGTTTGCCTCCCAAGGCCGTCCGACAAGCCGCCGATTTATTAGGCGATAGGTCAGCGGAATCGGAAGAGGTGGTATAGGACGGGCCGTTTTGTCGGAAACGGGCTGACAGCCCCTCTGGCTGAACCCTTGTGCCTGGCTCAGGAGGTAAAGCTGTCGAGTCGTACGGTGGACGGGCGACTTTTTGACTAAGCGAGAATTGCCACCGCTTCACACACACACACACGCTGGACATCTCCGAGGAGTTGGATCACATATGGATAGCCTACTTTTTGAAACCCGGCGACTGCGAGAGGACAATGGGCAAAGGGCGCCGGAGTAAGCAGGTGGTCATCATTTTCTTGCCTTAGTTCGCCCTTTTGGATGCAGGGTCGACAGTGGCATGCTCCGCACCTCCGCAGTCGGAACCAGGATGCTTATCGATATCGCGCCTCATCGCCGCCCGAGGAAAAGTAGAAACGGAACCCCGCAACACAGAACGACTATGTAATACTGTCTGGAACAAATTAGACCGCACGGCCCAGGGCTTACGAGAATGACGCAGGCACACAGTTTGGGCCACCACATGTACTGTGGTCATAGTGGTTATAGTTCACCCCCATTGACTAATCCAGTTCACACCAATCCTTCCATATCTCGGGCAAAAAGTCCTCGGGTTCCGTACAAATCCTTTGTCATTTCCCCAAGTCTGCTTGCCCCGGACCACATTCCTTCTTTTTTGTTACCGCAACCTCTTTCACAATGGCGCCCGCAACTCTCATGATCGATCCGAGCGACGACTTTGTTCCGTCAATCTCGCCACCCAAGCGCACACTCCTTCTGGCACCTCCATCCCTCGCCTCCCACTCCGACGCCCTCACTTCCGTCCTCTCCGAATATGATCGCTCTGTTACCGACCTCCAGATGTTGGACCGCCTCTCTGCAGGACTGGTCCAGCTGCCACCCTCCACCTACGACGTTATTCTCATCCTGACCGATGCCTCGTCCATGCTAAGCGAGTCCCTCGCCCTAATGAACCGATCGGTCATGGGCCCCGTCGCTGAGGCGCTTAAGGCCGGCGGTCGACTACAGGGACAAGATGGAAACAGCCTGGAAGAGTCTACTCTATCAAAGGAGGCAGTCCTGGCCGGCCTGGTTGCCAAGCAAGGTGGTTTTGAGAAGCCGGACTACGGCGCAAGCGAGGGCGTTGTTAGCCTCAAGCTGGGAGGCAAGAAGCAGAAGCAGAACCAGACTGTTTTGAGCGACGGATCGGTTCCACTCAACTTCAAGAAGAAGAACCAAACTGTCTTGAGCGACGGATCGGTTCCGCTCAACTTCAAGAAGAAGAACCAAACTGTCTTGAGCGACGGATCNNAAGCCTGTTGTCCCCGCTGGCGTTGGCTTCATTGATCTAAGCGACGATCTCGACGACGACGACCTCATCGACGAGGACACCCTCATGACGGAGGAAGATCTTCTCCGCCCTATCAACATCCGTATGCTTCCCCATCTTTGCCAGCCCCATTCCCCACCCCCACCTATTCCAACCTATCTGTGTCAATAGCCGCAGAGCTCCAGCCCAAGCCTGCTAAGCCACGTGGCGGATGCACGGACCGCACACGTGGTTTTGCCGGGCGCTTGGCTGCC
>NAGG01000943.1:0-18578 GCA_003031705.1 Calonectria naviculata | reverse complement strand
CTCGATCCCCTCCCCGATGAGAAGGACCTCTCACCAAGCGCTACATCCCCCCCCTCTTCACGAATCAAGCCAATCCCTAAACCCGACCGAGACGTGGTCAAACAAGCCGATGGCAAGTTTCACTGCCCTTTGGATGATTGCAAAGAGGAGGTGCGAGCATTTTCCCGCAAATGCGAATGGAAGTAAGTGCTCCCCTAGGCCAGTGACACATGACTCGAGCTAACAGCTTCCTAGTAAACACATGGATAAACACGAGCGGCCTTATCGATGCCCAGCGGAAGGATGCGAGAACTTGCCAGGGTTCACATATTCTGGTGGTTTACTGCGACACGAACGCGAAGTCCATGGAAAGCACGGAGGACCCAAGAACACAGTCAACTGCCCGCATCCCAACTGCAAACGACACACTGGCAAAGGATTTTCACGACAAGAAAACCTGAACGAACATCTGCGCCGCGTCCACACCAACATGGATGGAACAACACCTCCAGCTGAGGCAGCCCAATCTCCCGACGACAATGAGAGTGAGAAGGCAGGCATGAAACGCAAGCGACGAAGCAGTGGTCAAGGAACTGAGGAACTTACCGAACTCCGAGAGGAGATTAAGCGTGTGCGTGAGGAGAACGAAAAGCTCAAGGCCGAAATGGACCAACAATCCCAACATTCACTGGCCATGATGGCACAAATCGCAGAACTGCAGGACGCCCTTCGTCATGGACTCGGCCAACACGGACTGGGAGCTCCAACAGCGCAGATGATTTAGGGACACAGCTCAGTTATTCTCCCACTCTAACGGCCTTTCGGAATGCGTTCCGGGACATTCCGGGATACAATGCTTTTATGACCCGTTCCTCTTCATACCAAGCGTACACAGCGGTTAGACACGTTCCACTCCCCTGGTTTATTCAGGCTTTTTTCTCAACTCATGATGTTCTTGTTTTTTTTCATTCACAACTCGGCTCGGCGTTTGGTCCTGCTATTATTCATGCATGGCACAAGGTTCCTCCCGGGGATGAGATACGTGGTTTATTGTATGTAGTTTCACGTCATTTTCATTTTTCTCTTTTCCTTTTTGGCACGGCGTTACCCTTGGAAGAAGAGATGATATCCCCCTCCATCGTATTACACCAAAGTTACAAGAAAGACAGATATCTGGCAGGGCCAGTTTTTCGGGGTTGGAATGGTTCGGGCGAATTTAGTGAGGAACTTGGCAACGGGGGTCCTGATTATACCAAGAAATATGTGGGAGCGTTACGCGGCGATGTCTATGGCGAATGTGCGATAGGCTTTCTCCCCTTTTCTACGATTATTTTTTTTTCCACTTCTCTCCCACGACTCCCCTTTTTGCGTTGTACAATCCTGTAATATAGATGACACCTAGCACTCTTCTGCTTGATGGCTAAAGTTCAAAATGGAAATCTGGGGGTCTTGTGCAGGCCCCATGGCTACTTTGATTCTGGCACAGTCTTTTTGATTCTCTTGAATTCTATCGCATACGTGTGGTTATGCAAGGGTTATTCCTGTCAGAAGTATGTTACAATGACAATTACCAGGTCAATAATTCCGAATAACGCGATAACGCAGATACGAATTTTATCGGATTCCATTATTCCACTACATTACTCTTCTCACTTACAACTAGCCAAACGACGTCATTCATGGTCTGGGTAGCAAGCCTCTCACAGCGAACCAGGCTCCATGCACACTGACGTAACCCGGCCACTGAAAAGGCTAATTGAAACAAGTGGCCATGGCCCTAAACGCGTGGGTTGGCTTCTAGTCCAAGGAGGTGTCCAATCATTGCATCCCTGTCTCAACCCTTTTTGGAGGGGACGGAGAACCCGGCCATGTTGATCAGTTGGCCAGGTTTCTCCTTGCTAGAACACATCATGAGGAAAAGGAAAAGAAAAGAAAAACGAGCTCATGACTGGGTAAAAATAAATGGTCTGCCCAAATACAAAATCAAATCATACCAGACCGGGCTCATCTCTACGTATTCGTGATTCATATTCATTTTTTTTTGGGTTGGTTTATTTTGTTTATCGTGATAGGACCTCTGAGAGAAATCTGTGCTATGCACTCTTTCGCCTACTTGGCCACGTTCCCCAACGTTCATGCAGTGGCAATAGTGACACGTACAGAAGGTCGTCACCCGTTGGCGAAGCTTTGGGCTGCGCACGAAGTGGCGAGCGGGCTGTGCAATACCTAACCCGGCGATTGCCTTGTCTCGTCTGTTCTTGCACCATCGTTCTCCGACTGTCCCGACTGAAGCCGGGGTTCATGGTTGGCGACAACCCATCACCAGAGCACCATGCTCGTTCCCTGTCTCAAGAGCCTTCAAGATCAAAACTCGATTGGGTTGCAGTCGTCCATGAAAGCAAACACCAGCCCCAATTGAACCACCTCTCCAAAGACCCTGGAAACTATACATGCCTTCCTTGGTCCGTCCTTTTTATTTACGAAACTGTGTGTAACAATACAAAAGCAATTTCATCGCTTGCTTACTCTCCTCTATTCACAAATCTCACCCAACAGTAGTTACACACCTCCCAAGCATTCCCACCTAGACAGCCTGAACGTAACTGGCGGGCACACTAGCCGTGACACCGGCCTTTTCAACTTCGACCCATCCATCACCAGGGTCGTCAGTAATGAGGACAAAGCGCTCGCCCTCGTTCATAGAGTGCTCCGTCTCAGACTGAGCCGTGTACTCATACAGAGCCTCCACGTAACGAAGCTTCTTAGCCCCGCGGCGTGGGGCAACAGCAGGGCCCTTCTTCTTGCCGGCATTTGAAGATGCGGTAGAGTAGACAGATGAGGGGCGGGCCGAGGCGCCTGTGGGCGCCGGAGATGTAGGGGCAGGGGTCTCGATGAACTCAATGTATGAAGATGGGACAATACCCTCCTTGTAGCCTAGGCGGACCTTGGACCAGCCGGATCCATCTACCATGATAGTGTTAGAATATTACAGCTTAGAATCGGGTTGCATAACTTACCATCTGGTTCCAGCAAAGTCACCTCTCGGCCCTCGGGGACTGACAGTTCACCATCACCACCAGCCTCAAATGCATACAGCATTTTGCCCTTTCTCTCCTCCTTGGGACGACCGTTGGCTGCCGAGGCCCCTTCACCAACATAGGCGACAGGGGGAGGTGCCATAACTCTGTTCTTCCGAGCACCACCAGGTGGTTTGGTGACGGAGGATGTGCTTGCCCTAGGTGCAGCCTCTGGTGTTGGTGTCGGCATCTCCGCGGGACTCGGCTGGCCTGAAACCGAGCCCGGCGTTGGTACGCGAGCCGAGTGTGAACTCAAAGAGTTCATGGTGTTAGAGCGAGACAGTTCAGGCCCGTCGGACGAGCTTACTGAGGTCATGGTCGCGCTGGGCTTGAGAAGCTTATTGGCAGAGTCCTGGCGCTCAGCTTTGAGCTTCTTGCGCTCCTCCTTCGTCTGCTCTCCAGGACAATCAGCGGGGACCTTCATCTCACACTTGCTATGGCAGGTATAGCCACAGTCTCTACAGTCAAATCCCTTCGCGCTAAGGCCCCAGATTCTCTCTCCGCAAAGATCGCAGTTGGTAGGAATCTTGAATGTCTGGCTCTTAAAGTTGTGGTTCTTGGCGCCCAGGGTGACGTCGCCCACTACGGATGTGATGGTTGACGTCTCAACTTCGGCCGTCAGCCGTTGACGGTCAACGGTATGAAGGTCTTCTTGGCATGCGAATAAAATACGGACGATTTCAACCTCATCCTTCTTCTCAACTCCCTGTCTGACACGTTGCTTGGTAGTTCTTAGACCTTCGACCTCTCTGCGTTTTTTGTCCACCTCCCGTCTCAGTTCGCCTAGCTGAGACTTGGACTTGCTGAGAACATTGCGAAGATAAACCTTGGCCGTGTCGTCCACAACCATGGATCCGTCGTCGTGCCAAACAGGGCTGGCTTCAAACACCTTGTCGGCAGGTTCGTGGAATGAGCCCATGTTATGCTGGATGTACATCATTGAGTCGAGGTGGGGCAGATTTCGTTGGATTTCGGTGCCTTGAGTCTCAATCATGCCGTTACTCTGCTTTAGAAGGTCCGATTCAAGTTGGGTCGCTACCCCCCAAAGGGAGTTGAGTTTGATGGTTCGAAATTCGCTAAGGTCCTGCAGACTGTCCATGACCTCGGGAACATATTCATGATAGTATCTTTCCTTGAGTTTGTTTGTAACATTGATGGCGATAATGTAGGAGTTCTTTGCATTGTTCATCTCGAAAACTTGCTGTTGATAGGCACTCTGAGCCTTTGCCTTGTCGTAGTGGGACTCGGTCTTTTTGCGCTTGGCCTCGACTTCTTGGCATACAGTGTCGTACTTGCCCTTCACCTTGCGGAGTTGAGCATACGAGGCCTCACGCTCAGCTTCCAGTTTGTCGGCATAGTCACTGTGACGCTTGCGCAACTCTTCAAAGCGCCCTCCAAAGAATTTGAGGGGTTCGGCAACCTGGGTAACAAGATTGTTGGCATATCGATCGTGTTCGCTGGCGCGCGATTCGAGGGTAGTGAGCTGGGTCGACCAGGTGGTCAAAGAAGCGCTGTGAATTAGAAATTCGTCGTCAGCATGGGATGCGCCGGATATCGGTGGAATAGTGGGTTCGGTACCTCTCGAGAGAACCAGGTGTCATGGCAGGAGTGTCGCCGACACTCAGCTGAGCCGTCTTCTTATTCTTCTTTTCAAAATATTTCTTGGCTAAAGCACTGAGCTTTTGGCTGTATTCCTTCTCGATCACGGCGCGTTCGCGATAGAATTGTTGGATGTCTTCGAGCCAGGCGATGCCATGGCCAACCCAGACATTGGCGGGTTTGAAGCCATCCTAGTGGAATTCTCGAGTTAGACAAAGACGAAGACCGCAGGGTCAGAGATGGCAAACCTTGAGCTCGGCGCCAAAGGTAGGCACGGCGTCGGCCTCAGCCATGTCGCAAAAGAGGGTCGTCTATTCGGATACGAGAGAGGGCGGCCGGCGATCGAGGCGGATACATGTACGGGGAAGCGCAACGGGCACGAGATCGGGAGTGGCGGGGCTCGCAGAGGCCGGCTGTATCGATATTGCGGGAGCTCGGAAGCGAAGATGGCGATGGGGAGTGCAAGTCGTGGACACGCAGTCGCAAGCGCGCAGGTGAGAGGCGGCGGGGAATTGGGACAGCGAGGCGCAGTGAGCAGTGGAGGAACGTGGAGGTGCGTCCTAATACAGTAGGTGGTGAGTTGAGGCGTTAGTTGGATGGGCGGAAAGGAGGACCGACAGTGAGGACGACAACAGGCTATTACCACTACCCCGCCAATGAATGGGCCCAGCAGAGGGTGGGCTTGTCGATATCCGGTAATAGTCGACGTGTGTACTTGCATGTATTCAACGTCGGCGAGAAAACAGGAGATTTGTTGTCTGCATCATTGCAGTTGAGCCTGACATTAATATCCTGTGCATCGGCCCTTTGTCCCAGCCCGGCATGCACGATGACGACGGGAAAAGCAACGAACGGGTTTTGGGCGTCAAGAGTCCTGCCAGGCATCGTTCCCGTCCCATACTGATTAAACCCGCACTGACGCATATGCGATCCAGGTCCCTGGCATCCAGAAGAGGTACCTGGCACAACGCTGAGTTACCCCAAATGCACCCTCGAGGCGGGCCTATGCCAAAACTGGGAGGGTTCCTGTGTTTTGGGACGCAAACACCGTTTCCGGGATTGAATCCTTTGCAGGAGACGATGCGAATAGCTTCACCTTTGGCTGACGATGGCTGAGAGCATGGCCAACCACTTCCGAGGCTGGTGGATTCTGTCCACGCCACCTGACATCCACTAAGGCTCCCCAAGCCCCCCTAAAAGAGCCACCAGCCCGCCGGCGATGGCCCGCTAGTAGCCCGCAAGCAACTCCCCGGGACGTCCCCCTGAGGAAGTTCCCTCAACCCGCTGGCCGTGGATCCCACCCCTGCCATGGCCTGCCGTCGCGTAGCCTGTGGAGTCGGGTGCTTCGCAACTGGAACGTCTGCATGGATTCTGACGGCTGGTCGGATGGATGCCGAGAAACGCCATGGAGAAAAAAGCACGTCACTTCCCCTTATCGACAAGGAAGCAAGCCCAAACCTCGTGAGTCGCGAGACAACGGCTCACTGTTTTCCTTCTCTTCCCCTCAACACTTTGGATACGGATCCCCAATACAACCTCTCCCATTTCTTTCCGTGTCTGTGCTCCGGCTCCAGCATTGCAACTTGGTACTCGCAGCCTTGAATCGCAATCAATATCCCAAATAATTCGGCGTCGTTCCCCGGACCTAGCCGCCATCACCACCTCAATCCCAATTTGAGACATATCACCAACACCAACAACAGCAACCATGGCATTGACACTGCAAACCGCCATCAAGGGCTCGCCCTCGTCCACTGCCGTCATCATCCCGTCCAAGCCCTCTCCCCTCATCGTCACCTACGCAGACCTCAACTCCCAGGTCTCGTCTTTCCAGAAGAAGCTCGCCGACCTCGGCATCACCACCGGCTCTGCAGTCTCCATCGCTCTCGTCAACTCATTCGAGTTCATCGTCTCATTCCTCGCCGCCTCCTGGCAGCGCGGCATCGCGGCGCCTCTCAACCCTGCCTACAAGCAGGACGAGTTTGAGTTTTACATTGACGATGTGAAGAGCGCCATCATTCTCGTCCCCAAGGGCGCTTACGCTGCCAACGCTCCTAGCGTTCGCGCAGCCAAGAAGTTCAACGCCGCCATCGCCGAGTGCTACTGGGATGCCACCAAGGGCGAAGTCGCCCTCGATGTCAAGGAGCTCGGCTCCCTCCGGGGCAAGAAGGAGCAGGTGCTGCGCGCCGAGCCTGAGGACACTGCGCTCATCCTACACACGAGGTGAGTCTCACATGTAATTAATTATGCGATATATGCAGCCTTACTAACACTGGCCCAGCGGAACTACGTCGCGACCCAAAGTGGTAAGTTTGAATGCCGACAGTTCGCCGAGACATCTCCCACTCACAAAATTGACGAATAGGTGCCCTTGTCTCACCGGAACTTGACCCGAACCATGTGTAAGTTGCAACGACATCCCATCCAGCTTCCGTTGGTGCGATCCGTTAACGCGGCATCTAGACAACATTGAGCAGACCTACCAGCTCACCTCCAATGACCGAACCATGCTGGTGATGCCCCTCTTCCACGTCCATGGCTTGCTCTGTGGTCTGTTGGCTCCCCTCTACACCGGAGGCTCCATGGTGGTCCCCCCCAAGTTCTCTGCAACCGAGTTCTGGGGTGACTTCATCACCCACAAGGCTAACTGGTACACGGCTGTTCCCACCATTCACCAAATCCTCCTCAAGAACCCGGCACCAAACCCCAAGCCCTACATTCGCTTCATCCGCTCATGCTCCAGCCCTCTCTCGCCTACCGTGTTCCAGAAGCTCGAGGAGACGTATGGCGCCCCCGTGCTCGAGGCTTATGCCATGACCGAGGCTTCGCATCAGATGACCTCAAACCCTCTACCCCCTGCCAAGAGAAAGCCCGGAAGTGTTGGTCTTGGCCAGGGTGTGGAGATTAAGATCCTGAACGAGCAGGGAGAGGAGCTCCCCCAGGGCAGCGAAGGCGAGATCTGCATCATTGGTGAGAACGTTACCAAGGGCTACCTTAACAACCCCTCTGCCAATGCCTCATCGTTCCACAAGAACGGATTCTTCCGAACTGGCGATCAGGGCAAGAAGGACGAAGACGGCTATGTCATCATTACCGGTCGCATCAAGGAGCTCATCAACAAGGGTGGCGAGAAGATTTCGCCCATTGAGCTCGACAACGTCTTGACACGACACCCCAAGATTAGCGAGGCTGTCAGCTTCGCCATCCCTGACGAGGTTTACGGCCAGGACATCGGTGTCGCTGTTGTGCTCAAGAACGGTGAGAAGCTGTCAGCCGACGAGCTCAAGAGCTGGGTGGCAGAGCGCTCAGCTAAGTTCAAGGTGCCCAAGAAGGTCTACTTTACCGAGGTGATGCCCAAGACGGCTACTGGCAAGATCCAGCGTCGCATTGTGGCTGAGACAATGATGAAGCAAGATACCCCCAAGGCAAAGCTGTAAAAGGTGTGCGAGTGTAACAGAAAAGGTGAGGAAATGTAGCTATTCAGCACATTTCTGGAGATTTATGCCTATTAGACCGGGATTGTTGGATACGGAAATTGTAGAGCCCATGTAGATAAGAGTTCGTTAATATGAAGGAAAATTGGCGAAGTTGAAATTGCTCGCTGTGGTACCGTTAATCGTAGGGCCGTCACACTGACATTGTGAGTATGACATGCACGCCCAGGTGAGCAGCAACCCCGAATGCCGAAAGCCATCGATGGTCTCGGTTTCCGGGGTCTCAGTGAGACGGCACCCGGATGGTCTGTTTTGAGAATATCGGAAGAATGTCTTGAAGGCTTTTTTTTTTTTTTTTTGAATTGACTTGAATGATAATAAATTGGTTTCTGGGTACCTTCATTGTATTCTGGATCCTGCAAAGTAATAACTCGTATCAATTAGGTACGCGATGTCGGAAAAGACTCCTCATGCTGCACCTTTAGCACTGGATAGGCGAAGCATTGTTCAGTTTTCGTTCCAACGTGATGGATGGAGGAGAAATCAGGGTTATCCAGGAGCCAGGGAGGACTTTAAAATGATATTTGTTTGGCACTACAAGTGTAGGGTTGGCAAGCGACCAAACTAAGAAATCACCCACAAAAGAGTACAACCTCCCCCTCCCCAAACAAGCACCAGCTTCCTTTCCAACTAGCTCAATTCTTCCTCTAATGCTTGCATTTTTCTCACTCCCAATTCATTTTACTATTTCGTATTCTGCAACTCGTATCTCCTTTACACATCTAGTGTAAGTGGTTTATAACGAGGAGGAATTTTCCCATCCTCACAGCCTTTTCGCATATATTACATAGCTCTTATTACATCTACTTGAACCGCCATCACAAGCATAAGCAAGCCTGAAGAACTTTTACTCGCCAACCAGTTAATAGATGGGAGCCCGCTCTTGGTTCCATATGACCCATGAATATCCGCAAGAGGAATCTATTCAGTGGGCTCTCTGAACTCGGCCACGGACCTTACTTAACATTGCAAGCTTACTGGAGAGCAACATCAAAATACCGGTTGTTTTTGGTTATCAACACTGGAAGCTTTCTTGTCACAGCATACCGGGACACCAGAAAGTTCACTCGAGAAATCCCCATCATCTTTGATTGCATCTGTTCTCAGGTCTAAATGAGATGAGCAGACATTGAACCCATGGAGCATGATGTAACCACGGACACCTTGCAGCCCAAGAGACAGCTGGGCGTTCTTCTGGCGTTCATCATTTTTGGCATTTATCTGCTCGATATTCCTGCCTACATGAATCTACGGAGGAAGAAAGTTGGCTGAATAATATTGGTCTTTCAATAGCTTAGACCCTCGCTCACGACAAATCATAACAATAGTAGTACGAAAAAAGGAGGCCGCATTCGTAGAAGACATTTCGGTGCCATATTATTTGAGAATTTCAGGGAAAATAGGGTCCATCTTTGCCCCGATGTTATCTTGAAGAGTCATCGAGTGCAACTGGACAACGGTGCGGAGACTTCATTTATCAAGATTTCGTCTGACCGAACACTTCGCCGAAGAGCATAGAACATGCACGTCATCATCTTGGCCACATGACAGTATAGATTACGACAAAATAAATTATATTAATAGATACATCAAGGTAGGGTGCAATATATATTGTCTGGTTTTGGGTTGATTTATTCATTCATTTATTTTCGTCGCGCTTTGACGCGCTCTGACCGACGCCGAATATACCGAGCCTTCCTCGAGGCTCTCTGACGCTTCGCTCTCGTTTCCAAGACGATGTTAGCGCAGAAGTCGCCGGACTTGAGCGGTCATAACGGTTAATTTACGAATCGGCAGAAAAAAACTCGAACAAAGGTTCGTGCATCTAGCGTGGCTATATTTAATCATGACAGCGGTTCGCCCGTTGAACTAACGCCCCCGGCGACAACAACGCGCACCACCCAACTCGTGATCAAAAGCCTCTTCATATATATGTTAGATGAAATAAGCATGGGACACAATAAGCTAAATGAGCCCAGCCTCTTTTGATCCCATTAAGTTTGAGATCATGTGACGGTTTCACAGAATGCGTTGTCGGGGTATACTTGTCAGCGCCTGGAGACGACATCGGCGTAAAACTCGGGGCTCGTGTCACAGATTCAAAGTAATTTACGAGGAATCCGAGCGAAGGATTCCACGGTGGATCGTGCATAAGGCTGATGTGGTTTGTAACGCATCTGACGCGACACAGCAATTTGCAGTCCTGGAGCCAGATTGAATAGTTAGCGGTAAAAATCAATAGCTGAGCGCTCACTGCAGACCCTTTCAAATGCAATTAAAGACTATTGAGTAATTTGAGTCAAAGAAGGGACAGTCTCAACACTGTGTGTGCGCTAGTATGTCGCAATATGGTGGCACAGCATGCTGTTTTCGAGACACAAAATATTGCCAAGGAAGTAATAACCAATGAGCAAAATAAACACGTATCTTTACCAATACAACACTATTTTCAACTGATTGCAAATTTCGGTGATCTGTCTTCTCCCTCGCTGTCAAGTTTGCTCCATTATCGTTGGCCACATATGCTCGTAAGAATCTCAGCATGCTTAGGCTATACTGTTTTGATACGAACATCAATATCAACTTTACTACTCTCAGATTTCATATAGCCTTATTTCAAACGTTAATACATCTATTAATGCTCCAAGCCAATTCTCGTTGTTCACGGCAAACAGGATGAACATAGCGGCCCACTTATGGCAGCGTTGGGACCTTTTACTCTCAAAATGCGGCGGGCGGTATGGAGGAAGGATGAAATTTAATAAATCGGTAGGTAGATTGCAAATAAAAAACAAACATACGAGGAGCCGCATTATTTTGTGGATTTCAGGACATACGTTATGTCACAGATGGAAAACAACAATGCTGAGCCTCCCGAACCGTTCTTGACTTTGGTAGCTACGGCTTCCGTATAGTTAGAGATGGTCAAGTTAAATTTGGACGGATTAAAATTACATGTCAGTTCAATATCGAACTGACGCGCATGAAAACTCAAAAGAGGTTCATTACCACTTTGCTCCCAAGAGCTGCAATGTCAATCCGTCCATGTTGCATCGGGCGCCTACGGAGCTACCCTGTACCCGTCTTTGACTTCCTGGGCGCATGCCCGGGGCTTACGTATGTCTGGACGGGATGCGCAACACGCCGAGTGGATGGGTGACATTGACGGGCTAGCGGGGTTTGACCCGAGTACGGTTCCTGGCACGGTTTCATGAAATCAATGCATCTGCATATAGACCCTGAGCCATCTCCCGCGTCTTCCGATTGATGACGGGGTTTCAGCTTCATC
This sequence comes from Calonectria naviculata, assembly GCA_003031705.1. Lineage (NCBI taxonomy): Eukaryota > Fungi > Ascomycota > Sordariomycetes > Hypocreales > Nectriaceae > Calonectria > Calonectria naviculata. The sequence goes on along the minus strand of NAGG01000943.1, from coordinate 7,140 downwards.
CCTTCTCGTGAGACCTAGATGCCGAGTGTGGCGTATATTCAGTCCTTTCGTATTTACGTCACCAGGCTAATGCAACGCTGAAGCAGAATTGATTGCGTCGCGATCAATTTGGAGCAGTGACTCAGGTCAGCTTCATCGTCTCCAGGTCGTAAATTCTACAAGTCATGTTCTCTCCAAGTGCACGACGAACCAACATGCTTACAGACTCCACGGGTCTCGCAAAACACTACCGATGAGGAATGGAGAACATCAAGCTTGTTTTCTTATTTTTATTTAGACCCGGCTCCCAGATAAACACATCTATTAATATCATCCTGGTTCTATCAACTTGAAGCCAGCGGTCTTCGTGTTTCGGTTGGATTCACGCATCTTTTCATCAAACTTGATTGCGGCTGAGGCTCGGCGATGAAACGAGATTAGCCCTCAGCAGATTATCTGGACAAATTATTTACTTGAGGATTCATTATTATTAGAGAGGACCAACCGATCCGTAGTGTTTCAACGAGGCACGCCCGCATGGACCTTTTCCCAAAGACCATGGAAGGATATCCATGTCTGTGGCTTAGGGCGGCTTGGTGGCGGTCAGATGCTGTTCAGCTGGGTAGTAAGCACGCCAGAAGATGGTTGTGAATTTGGGCGTGTTCATCCCAATTTATGTGAGAGAACCGTGCACGGGCTGGATCGTGGGAATGCTGGCCTGTAAACTGGTCGACGGTGGTTTTGGTGGGTTGGTCGGTAGTCGGCAACCAGGATGAAGCTGATGGACAGGGTGAAATGAGATCATCCTCGTGGGATTGAGAGAGGTTCATACGGTTAACGCCGACACCGTGCCGAAGCCGTTCCTGGAAATAAGAGCTGCATATTCGTCGAGGCCTCACGTTTATTGGGACGGATGAGTGCGCAGCCGCCGGACGCTTGGGTTCGTGTTTTGTGAGTAGTAGGTGGAAGTTCCATCTCCGGGTCGACTTGAAGGCCGCAGATGCAAAAAACGGTCCACCTATGACGCAGTATACGGCAAGCTGGACATCAACCTGTGGCTGTAGCTTCCCCCGTTAATTGGAATTCAGCTTGGTGGCCCTTTTTTTGGCAGCTGGGCTAATTTTTAGGGGCGGGTGGCGAAGCAAGGACGGCATTGCTGCTCGACGGTGGTGACGAGGATTCCGAGGGGCCGAAACAGGGGAAGATGTTCAGGGACGGGGACGACGAGGCCAGGATGGACGGGACAAAGTCCCATCCAGCATCTCGCAGCCGTCAGATGGCGAGCCAATTGTGGGTGGATGGTGCCTTGGTACCTGCGTCTGCATGTGGGATGTGGCGTTGACGCGCGGAGAAAAGCACGAGAGGAACTGCTTCACATTTTGGCGGGAGATCATTCTGAAACGACATATATCCAAGGTTGGTGTGTTTTAGACTCCTAAATGCCCTGATGAAACGGGGGCCTGGCTCTCCGGTTGCTGTTTTGGGGGCATTCGGGAGGTGGGCATCCCTGGTTGTGGGCGATCCGCTCGGATCACCAGGGTACCCCGGACGCGCTGTCTGGCCAAGGACGATGGTGGTGATGCCAGTGTGGTGGGCGACATCTGAGGGGTGGCTCGGACTTGAGACGAAGCGTGGTCTTGGAGTGTAGCAGTTGTAGTGCATCGCGCCTTAGTCATCCGTCGTTTCCCGGCTTCTGGCCGCTGGTTGGCTTATTCCCGCCGCACCCTTGTTCCTTTTTTGTGAGACGTAGAGAAGGTGCAGCCCCTGCGAATATTATGCATATCTCCAATCCCTGCTGCGATGCCTCCCGCCTGTCTCCTCACAACCTCCAACTCTAGCCTCGTGCTAGCCTGTCTGCGGCAAACAAACCACGACCGTCAATCGGCCAGGCAATTTTACCCAGGACCATCGACAGAGTCAAACGGCACTTGCCACGGCCTCTGATTGGCCTCTTACACGTCAGCTCCGCCTGTGTGCGACTGTCAACCGCCGCTCTCAAACACCATGGCTTAACTCTCCGTAATCTGGTGAATCCCAGTTGCTGATCAGGGAACACCGTTTCGATGCCATCCCAACTCATGTTTTCCAAGCACATGCAAACGTAAACGCAAACACCCGTGGGCTGCCAGAAGCGAAGTTGCCGTGGCCAGATGGATGCCCTACTCTGAAGCCAGAGTCGAGCACCATGCGGCCATTTTTCTGCCGTACTCATCTGGCGAATAATGGACCATGCCCTATAACACGCAGTTGCACCTGAAGGCTCTCCCCATATGGCACGACACTGTATCTGGGCCAAGCGGCCTAACCCCGGCCACCACCACCCGCTTGTCTCGTCTATATTCCCTCCACACAGCCTCGGCGAGCCGTTTGGCTTTTGGGTCTGCCTTGGATCCTCCCGCGATGGGCTGCCGGGGTGTGTGTCCATATTGGGTCCCATATCCATCATCACGTCTCATATTCAGGCCGCCTCAATCAACTCCGATCGGTGACAGGGGGGCGTTCGCACACACCCTATGGCGGCCCAGCGTGTGTTCCGATGTGGGAATACCCTGTTCTCTGAGGCAACTCGTCCATGTCTATGGCCAGATGCCGCATCTTCAGAGTCCTTTTAAGAAGCCTCTTCCGTCGCTCGTTGTCGTTCGTTTCTTCCTTCTCTCCACGCCTTCCTGTCTCTCTCTTTTCCTACCTATCTCATTCATTTCTATTTCCCTGCTTTGGGATTCTTCTTGTCGTTCTCTAAGGTGACAGGTCGCCTTCATCCAAACGACCATTTTTAACAACTTTGCTCTTTGATAGAGTATTTCATTCTTTGCAAAACGAACGCCTGTTTTCAAACCAACTTTAAACGAAGCTACTCGAGCAAAATAAACAACCATGTGGTCCAAGTACGGCCTTGCAGCCCTGGCGCTGCAATCTTTTGCCCAGAAGGCTTCTGCCGGCGTTGCCAAGCGAGCTTACGATCAGGGCCCTGTTACCCTGACTCGCACCGTCACTCACGAGAGCTACTACGGAGCCGATGGAACTCCCCGACCCGTCACTGACACTCAGACCATCGTCCCAACTACACTGACCTCCATCGTTGACGGCAGCACGATCTTTGTTGATCACACAATCACTTTGGACTGCACCTACTGCGATGCCGCCAAGGCTAGCAGGACTGCTGTCTTGACTAACACCAACCAGGTTCCTGCCGCCACGACCGGAGGTGAGTCTAGCTCCGAGACTGGCACTGGCGATGATGAAGAGGACTGCCCTGCTGACGGTGACTATGATTACACCTCAACAGGCGAAACCCAAGCTGCTTCTACAAGTGGTGAATCCTCTGGCGAGACCCCGATCCCGTCTTATGGCGGTTCCGAATCTAAGACTACTGGAGGAGAGAATTCTGGTGAAACTGCTTCCGTCTCCTACTCCCCCGCTGGTGGAGAGTCTGCTATCCCGTCCTATGGTGGTTCCGACTCCAACACCACTGGTGGAGAGAACTCCGGCCAGACTGCTGGCGGCTCTACCTATCCTCCTGTCGGCACTCCTTCTGGCGATAACTCTGCCGAGACTCCCGTTTCCGAGCAGGGCTCTTCCGTTCCCTACACCTCGTCTTCCCTCATTCTCGGCACTGGTGGCGTCGCGCTCCCAACTGGCGGCGGCGGCATCTGGACCAACTCCTCCACCAGCGCTGCTGCATCTGAGTCTGGCGAGTCTAGCCCTGAGCAGACTGGCGGACTTGTCGTGACCGAGACCATCACCAACGGTGGCTCTGTTACCACTGCCGTCTCTGAGGTGACACAGATTGTTGCCCAGCCTGTCATCGTCATCATCCGCCAGGTTACCATCTTCACCTTCACCTTTGCTCTTGGTGGTAACTGCCCTGCCGTCCAGTCCCACAGCTCCGGTGGCTACGTTGTTGGCGAGGGAAGCGGCTCTAAGCGATTCCCCGGTCTTGGCCAGGCCTGCTCTTCTGCCTGCTACAAGCAATTCGAGACCTGCTCTTCTGCTTCCGGCCAGAACTTCAAGCTCAAGGACTGTGAGGAGCAGCTCAGCGCCTGCTTGAGCTCCGCTGCCACCCACACTGCCAAGGACTCTTCTCCCCACACTCTCACTCAGGATGTCATCCTTCCTCCTGATGCCACCAGCGACAGCAACAACTACATCAACGGTGGCGGTGTTGTCATCAAGACCCGAACTCTCACTGTTGGCGAGGTCTGCTCCATTGGTGGCGGCTCGGTTGGCATCGTCACTGCCACCAGCATCCCCGCCTCTCTCACTGCTTCTTTCGACGCTACCGTCACTTCCAGCGTCCCCATGGTTGAGACTACCAAGAACGTGGGCGTCACCTACACCAATGAGCAGGGATCCGTCCAGACCAGCTACACCACCATGACCATCACTGTCCCTTGCTCCAAGTGCGCTGCCGGCGCAACCACTTCCACTGCTCAGGGTGAGGTCCCCACTGGCTCTTCCCCTGGCGGCAGCGGCTCTGAGAGCTCTCACTACACCGTCATCACCATGTCCAACACTGTTCCCAACGCCAACGGCCAGGGTTCTACTGTTGTCTACACTGAGTCGACATATGCTATTCCCACCGGCCCCGGCGCTTCTGGCTTCGGCACTGGCTCTGTCAACACTCGAACTGCCCCTGGTGGCAACGGCAACGTTCCTGGCACTGGCGAGACTGTCACCGCCCCTGGTTCTGGAGCCTCTTCCAACTACAACACCGGCACCGCTCAGGTTCCTGGCACCACCCCCGATGTTACCAGCGGCGAGAACAGTGGCGAGACCCCTGGCAGCCCTGGCGGCTCTGGTGGCCGCACCAGCGTCATCACCTTGACCAACACTGTTCCTAACGCCAACGGCCAGGGATCTACTGTTGTCTACTCTGCCTCCACCTATGTCATCCCCACTGCTCCCGCCGGCACTGGACCTTATGGCACTGGTATCGCCAACACTCGAACCGTCCCTGGCGGTGGCAACAACGGAAACACCGAGACCGTCCCTGGTGGCTCCTCTGGCGAGACTGCCTCTGTTCCCGGCCTGTCCTCATACTTCAACTCTGAGACCGGCACTGCCAAGGTTCCCGGAGCTACCCCTGATGTTACCAGCGGCGAGAACAGCGGCGAGACTCCTGGCAGCCCCGGCGGCTCTGGTGGCCGCACCAGCGTCATCACCTTGACCAACACTGTTCCTAACGCCAACGGCCAGGGATCTACTGTTGTCTACTCTGCCTCCACCTATGTCATCCCCACTGCTCCCGCCGGCACTGGACCTTACGGAACTGGCGTCGCCCAGACCACCGCTGCTACTGAGACTGACCAGTCTGAATGCACCACTTGCGGTGGCGGATACGGCCAGAACACTGGAGTTTCTCAGACCACTCGCACCGCTGAGGGTGGCGCTTCCAGCGTCCCTGGCTCTGTGACTGGCAACGAGGGCCAGTACTCTACCAGCCTCATCACCATGAGCATCCCTGGCAGCGGCACCCACTCCGGTACCATTTCTGTTGTCACCATGACCATCAGCGGCGGTTCCCCTGCTGGATCTGGCACTGGCCAGGTTCCTGGACCTACCCCCGAAATCACTGGTGGTGAGAACAGCGGCGACACTCCCGGAAACGGCGGTGGCTACGTCACCAGCTACATCACCATGACCATGTCTCCCACTTGCGCTGGCTGTGCTCCTGAGCAGACCGTTGTCACCCAGACCTACACTGCTCCCGGTGGCGGCGAGAACAGCGGCGAGACTCCCGGCAACGGTGGCAACGGAGGCAACAGCGGCAACAGCGGCGAAGTCCAGACTCAGTATGTCACCGTGACCATGGGCGGACAGACTGGCATCGTCCCCGTTACTCAGACTGCCACTCCCGCTGTATCTACTGTCTACGTCACTCGTGGCGGAGAGAACTCGGGCCAGACCATCACTGTTGGTGGCGGCAGCGTCAGCACCGTGTATGTGACCGCCGAGGGTGGTGCCAAGACGGTGACCATTGGAGGCGGTGGCAGCAGCGAGAAGACTGTCACCGTTACTGGAGCCGGCAGCGAGAAGACTGTCACAGTCACTGGAGCTGAGAAGACCGTCACCGTCACCGAGAACGGCTCTGGCTCTGGCTCCTGCCCTACTGGCTGCCCTGCCTCTTGCATGTCCGAGGCGGCCAAGACTCTGGCTACCCAGACCACCAAGGCCCGCGAGACTGTCTATGTCACTCAGACAGTCAACCATGCTGTTAACACCAGCTACCCTTCCAAGGCCAAGTGGCGCCGCATGATGGGCCTGTAAACTAACAAGCACAACTTGGATGCGTAACACGCAAGAAATGACGTATGACCTTGGGTCTCTAGATCAAGAAAGCGAGATTTAGAATTGAAATTGGATTAACGAAATACAGCTTCTCGGTCTGGGACCGGGTTGCAAATGTCAAGGGTGCATCTGGGAAATTTGGGTATTATGGTTGGGGGAAATAAGTCGTTCCTTTTGTGATATGGTGGATAGGTTTTTTGGTGTATAGCAACAAGTTATATGCTTTGAATAGAGAGAGACTTGTTGGATACACATTGATGAGTGCCTGATGACGTGAAGAATGATGTTGCTGATTGATGTGACGAATAATTGGAGTGACATTTTCTAGAAGTTGTGCACTAATACTAACTTGCTAGGACCATGGTTCAAATTATCCACTCTTACTTCCCAACTACTTTTTTGTTTGTTTCTCTCACAAAGTTATGGTTACTATTATACCACACAATGATCGAATGCTGCCATTGCCAGTTGTTTCAAAATTCAATAGTATTTGGGATTCATGCTGCTTCTCTCGCCATCTGTTCCTCGCTGGTCTTGATATATCCTTGCAATTCATCTATCCCAATAATACGTTGCATCGTCTCCTATCGTTATCAATCATGTCGCAAAATGACCAAAATGACAAAAAAAGAAACGCTCCAGTTTGCTGATCCTCCCCCGCATTATGCCCAACCAGTCATGATTCGACTTTTTCCCCCTCCAAATCCCCAACAATGTTTCTCCCATTCATTCACTGACTAATTTAACCACACTCCCCAACAGCGCGCGTTGCGCACTGTCTTAGTCGTAGCTGCCCTCCTTGTCCTGGACCTCGATGACGTCGTCGTCGTCGTTGTCGTACAGGGTGCTGTCCTTGCGCGGGGGGCTGGAGGG
>NAGG01000942.1:0-11530 GCA_003031705.1 Calonectria naviculata | reverse complement strand
TATTACGCCAAAAAAAAAAAAAAAAAAAAAAAAAGTCCAATTACAATCATACCGTTTTGTTGCGCCGGTGTTCCACAAATCCATGATATCTCGAAAAGTTCCAGTCAACGCTGAAGCACAATATGCGTCCCCCATCTCCTGCCGCCGGTAATTACGCAGAAGCGGTGCTTCCCACATTCTCAATAGGCAACGAAAACAGCTCTCGTCCAATAATCTCAAGAATCAAACAATGTTGAGGGAAGGACAAAAAAGAGTGTGAGGTGTGTAAGGTTGCAGTGGGTATTTAGCTGAAGAATCGAGCAATGACCTCGAAGACGAGACCACCGAAGACGACGAAGCCGAGTAGAACTGAGCGCACGATACGTTAGGTTTGTGAATTGACATGATGGTAGCACGAGGGTCCGACATACCCAGCCAGAACATGGAGACCGGTGTCTTGGGCGTCTCCTTGACGCGCTTCTTGACTTGTTCCTCAGACTTGCCCATGCGGGACTCGTTGTCCTTGGCAAACTTTGCGTTACGACGTCGCTGCTCGGGAGTTTGCGCCTGTTTAGCCCATTTTGTTAGCAAGATTGTCCGAATGTGTAGCTTCTGTCGTATGGATGTGCCATGTAATAGAACGCGGTAGCTAACACGCCCCTGGGCTCTCTTTTTTTTTTTTTTTCCTACTCACCATGATGATGGAATGAAATTAAAGGTCAGAGAGTGAATGAAGAAGAAATTAGGTGAGACCGTGTGTGGTTTTAAAAAGAAAAACTGCGAATTGAATATTCAATGTTGGAGTGTAAAGTGTCAAGTTGGATGGATTCGGAATACGTCGCCACATTAAACCGGATGATCGTCAAGGGGACAGATTTCAGCCGTGTGTTTAGGTCGTTTAGGGACATGTGTTTAGAAGGGGGGTGCATGGGCCACTGAGAAAACCCGCCACTCACAAGCCGCCCTCCCAAGTGCTCTTGCCCCTGGCACGGCGCGGAGTGCTCCAACCCCACAGCAAAGGAATCGCACCGCCACAACTTGAGCGCAGCCTTGCCCATAAGGGTGGGCTGTGTGTGTGGCTAATGGATAAGGACCTTATCGCTGCATGACGACCATTTATTCCCAGCAGTTTTGTACGCAAACGGAGCGGATTCGGGATCGACAAGCCGAATCGCATTTGCGCAACAACAAAGATGACTGCGGCGATGACAGCCCTCGCACGGCTGCGCTCTGCCGCGATGGCGCGAAACATGATAGCCTCACTCCCCAGACGAAAATACTCAACCAAGAAAGCGCCCAACCCGGCCGTACGTCCCCCGTAACCTCTTTGGCGCCCGAATCGGCCGATTTCCTAATAACAAAATGGCAATTCAGTCCCAGTTTTACAGGCAATTCACTCGGCCCATTGCAAAGACATTGCTCATTGCAGTGTTTACCTACCAGATGACGTACTGGCTGTGGGTAAAGGGCGAGTCAGACGAGATTCGTGCTGAACGAGACGGTATGCCTCACAGTGCCCTCTTTCCGCCATCTAATCCTCTTCGGAATTTATATAAGGGGAAATTGCTGTGAATTTATCTGGCTAATATATTATCCCAGCAACAATTGCTAGTCTGGAAGCAACAGTCAAGGCGTACGACGAAAAGACAAAGGCCGGAACCGAGAGCAAGAGTTAATGACATTTGGATCGAGAGCCGATACGCTTGTAAGAGTTCGCAAGCAAGAAAAAAATCCATGATAAGGGATGACGAACGACGGTAAGATGACATATACCATACATAGGCCTAGTCAGCGTTAAAAAAAAAAAAAAAAAAGGTTTACGGATACATATATAAGAAATTAATGCCCATATTATTCATACATGCCATGGCATATGGCAAGCTGGCATCTTTTATCTATTCAACCCCCATTTTTCAAATTTCCTTGTCAATGTGACTACTGGCCATACATTTGAGACGACCTACCAGGAGCGCCGAATCTAACACTTCTCCACGGCATACACAAAACTCCAAAATCATGATGCCCATGCAATCTCGCACAGAAAGCAAGAAACCCATTTGGTCCTTCTTAATGCCATCTTCCCTTTCGAGGCTAATGCCACAAACGCCGTAGTGATTGATTGAGCAAAAACATTGAACGCCCGCATCCATAAAAACATTAGAGTTTCTCCCACCTTCACACTAAAAATATTCACACGCGTTGGTGCTTTGAATGTGTTCGATTTACAATCCAAGCCAAAGAACAGCAGGCAGCACGGCGAAAATCAACGCACTCGGCGTCAAAGTCACCGCCGGGCTATTTTGAGTCCGTGCTTCGCCAGGGTAGTTGCAAGTGAAGTTACCCCTTCGCGGATCGCGGCGACCGTAACTCATATTGAAACTAGGAAAGTCGGGTTGCGGGCAGCTAAATCCCAAGGCTGCGGGACAGGCCTGGACTAACTCGTAGCAGACATCTTCACAGGGAAGCAGTTCTTTGTAAGGGCCAGGTTGGATAGTCTCATCGATCCATGAGTTGCGGGAGGCATTGTAGCCTGGTGTCTTGCCAAGTTCCGTACGCTGCTTCTCCGAAAGCTTAGTGCCATTAGGAAATGCTTGAGCAACATTACGGTAAATGCTTGTGTCTCCACCACTTATGAAGTCTTCGCATCGTGGGATCGAGACAGTACAAAGCCAACGCTTGTAAGCACTCTTACAGTTATCGCAGGAACGGACAAGCGAATACTTCGACTGAGGAGGCACCTCGCACGGAACCTGCATCAGAGCTTTTTCAAAGTTGGCATACATCCCTTTGGCATAATCGTCGTAGGCCTTGGCCAGTGTTGAGCTGTTGTACTTTTTATCATTGCCAGGAACCGCATATTGAATATCATTGCAAAACTGAAGGTTTGTCACTACTTTGCAATTTGTGGCTGCGAACATAAAATTAGATATCATCTTGTCAGGAATTGTGATCGACAGACATGACTTACCAGAAGACGTCCTGAAGTTGGTGGCTTGAAAGACAGTGCCTCCTCCTCCTACACTTGAGGCTCGCTTATGTTTAGACGACGAGTCACCAGTAGTATTTCCCGTCTGGACGAGAATGCCAGAGTAGGAGGAGCCGGAGCTCAGTCCTTCCAAATAAAACTCTTGCTTAGCAAACCCACCCGGACCTCGGGTGGTATATCCCATACTGATTTGATTCACGCCTTTGCCGGTTCCTGTTGAGGTCCCCCAAAGCTCTGCCTTCTTCTTCAGTCCGCAGAATGAATGTTGAAGGCCACTGATCGTGTCCGATTTGTTATTTTGGATGAAGATGTCATAGGGGAGCTGGCGGTGAAGAAGCTGGTCGTTCTCAGATTCGCTATCAGTGAGGTTCCGCGTCACCAAGATGACCGAGCTCGAGTCGCTATCCATCCAGAGAAGTTGGGAGGTCGTTTGGTTATCGTATTTGTGGTAGTACTCGTCGAGAGAAACGGCAATCTCAAAGTTGTAGGTGTCGTTATATTTTGAGGTAATGTTCGGTGCCGATATACCGAAAAAGACATTGCCCGTAGCATTCAAGCTATACATGACAGCACCTTGGTCAAACTCCACCAGTTCCATCTTAGATAGCTCTTCAGATGAGCTTGGGCACGTAATGTCGTCTGATTTCGATATGTAGAGGTTGAGCTGCGGTGCTTGCTGTGCATTTCCGCTCTTGCTCTTACCCAGGGATGGTTGTAAACATGTGTTAGCGGAAATATAAACTGTCTTAGATGTCGCACGGCGTGAAAGTTGGCCATCGCTCCCCTCTTGGTTCTGAGTTCCCTCGTCGTCATCGGCAGTTTCAGTGTCCAAATCACGACCTGAAAGCGTGCTCTTCTCAATCATGTAACACACAATCTTGCCGGGGTCCACGTTGGAAGTTTCGGGTCCATTGTTTGTAAGAGTCGACACGCCTGACGGGGCTCGTCCGATAATGCTGCGATCGAAGGCAGAGAAGGCAGGTTCGTAGGTAACGTCGAGAGGTCCAGATTCCTCGAGGGATTCTTCAATGTGAACAGCACGGTCTATCGGCAATTCGGTGGCGGATGCAAGGCTGGGCGAGAACAGAAGTAGATAGAGCACGAATATGACTAGGGAAGCACCCAGCGACGCTACAAGTCGTGATTGAAGAGGACTGAGTTGCATGACGAACGCATGCCCTCCAGGGGTGCAATCGCCTTTAGACTCGATCAGTTCTCAACGTGTAGGGAGAAGAGGTCGGCAGACCGTAGTTTTTTGATTTGGCACTGCGCGTATTATCGTCCACTCTCAAGCATCGTGGGCGCGTAAAGAAGAAGTAGTCAGGGGGGAAGTTCTAGGAGGCGGCGTGATAGTGCAAAGCATAGCTGACAAGCGTATCCCAAACGCCATATGCGCCAAGCCAGACGCACAAAGTGAGGCGCAGCATCGGGGGGGGATGCACCGCCACAAGAGCCACAAGGTAACGGGCCACAACCACCAGCCGGGGAAGCCCTCGTTAGGCCGGCGTCTAGCGTGCTAATTCGACCCCGCGGCCAGTCCAAGGGAGCTAAAAAGACCCGTGGCGACTACGTAACTCGATCAGGAGCACGACCACCCACTCATCAATGGATGATTACGTCGTCAGGTGCGATAAAGCGGGATGGTGGATGATAAGGCGAAAACAGGCATCGGGCACCTGTGACGTGGAAATGTGCTTTGATTCTGCAATTGCTAGTGCAGCACGTTTCGGAAATACATTTGCTGGCACAAACCATGCGAACGATACGGGGACATCCGAGCGAGTAAGTGGAGACGCACACACACATATCGCGAAACGTGTTATCAAGCTTCCAGCAGCCGCCTTCTAACAATCCAGCGTACAAAGAGCTGCATACATTACAATCAGTGTCATACTACATGCTCATATCAGAAACGCAGACCATCGCCGCCCCCAGAACCCATAGCTCCTCCTATTCATTCCCATGCGAATTCCTCTTAGTCCAGATTTCGCAGGTTACCCATAAAATATTTGGCAGTAGATTTGTTTCTAGTATTCCGTCATGACCGATAGTCAGCTTGGCCCGGGGATGCGCACGTATTGAGCGCGCACGCTAGGGTTGGCGACCAAGCTATTCCGTGCCAGTCGTTTACTCGGTCTTGTCGAGGCCGTCAGCCTTGGCTCGAAGGCCAGAGGCAGTCGAGCCGGCGCCCACAAAGTATCGGCTAAGGGCGGGGGCAAGGAAAGATCGGAAGACGATTTCGGCACCACTGAATGGATTTTTATCAGTCGATATTCTGATGAACAGCGCTTTCGCGCAACCGAGGATTATCTTACCGGAAGGCGGGCAGAGAGAGCCACAGCAGGAAGACAAACTTGAAGACAAAGTAAAAGGGGAACCAGTAGACAACCTGGATGAAGCTCTCGACAACAGTGAAGAGGGCGAAAACAACCCAGTACTATTGGAGAGTTAGCAATGCGGGGGCTAGCAGAGGCTGGATAAATCGACGCACAGTCAGCCACTGGGTATCATCCTCCTTGTTGGCACTGAAGAGAGCGGCGAGGGAATAGTAGCCGGGAATGACAAAACCAGCGAAGTTGGTCAAGAGCTGGCCGCCAAGGTTGAAGATGATGAGGAAGAAGTAAAGGGCGCCGACTCCAATGGCAGCGTAGGCCTTGGGGACACCTGCGGTCTTCTCGAGGTTGTTCAGGGCGGGGTACTTGGACAGCTATCACGATGGCGTAGGAGTCAGCATCATTGAGCGACCGGTTGCATGCGCCCATGTCGAGCGCAATCTTGTGGCCACGAAAAAAAAAGAAAAACGTACCTCACGGTCGAGCTGGGCCAAATATTGTTGGGCCTTGTCTTGGGCGGACATTTTGACGATTTTGGTGGAAATTGGTTGGAAGATCTGGGATTGAATGTGTGTCGTAGTCAATCCAAGGGAAAGACAGGGAGTGTGCGGTAATCGTGGACGTAGTTGGTTGAAAGTGGAAAAGGTCAAGGTCTCCGGAAGCTTTTATCGCGGCGCTAGCAGCTTGCAGCAGAAGCGAAACCTGGAAAGCGGGAAGAAAATTGACGCGGCGTCAGTGGCTTGTGACCCTCACCGAGATGCAGGACGTACAGAAACAAGTGCAGCTGATGATGACTCGAGGAGGGAAAAAAAAAGAAAAAAAGGCGAGGCTTGGGAGGAGAAAAGGTAGCAATGAATAAGGGCACGCATGGAAAACTGGGAAACACAATCGACCGAACCTTAGAGCTTGGCTTTGGGGGGCTTGTTTGACTTAATCAGCTGTGAGACAAGGTCATGCGAGTCGCAGCAATACCAGCGCACACGCACATTTGCAGTCTACTGACCAGGTACTGAGACGAACAGCTGTTAATGCTTCAGGTAGCCGTCATGGCGGGAGGTACTCGGGTTGGCGGAGGGGGGCACGCTACGTCACATGTATTTTTGGCAAGTTAGTGACTACATCGCTGCAACTCTGTCCTCAAAATGAGTACAGGGTAAGTGTGTGATGCAACCAATGCGCATCTCAGACCTCAAACATGATGCAGTAGAAAGGGGTTGCTTCAGTTGGATTCTCTGGGAAATTGTGACCGTGGAAATGGTTGATTGTGGTGGGAAAGGAAGAGGGGAAAACACAAGGCGTGGATGCTTGGCAGCCCCGATCGGAATCTTGCAACTATAGTGACAGCACCATGATGAGGGTCGGTCCGCAAGAGCGTGAACTGATGTCCAGAGTTCCAGAATCACACGGCCGTGATAAGGTATGTTTTTGGCATAAACATACACTGGCGCACACTCACCAGTGCCTAACGTTCGTACGCATGCACCGCACCCATTGGACCGAGACGTCATTGACCATGATCGCGTGTCTCTGTAAGTGTTCAGGTCAGGTGGGTTCGATCTCGTTGCCCAGATGCAAGGCGGGACAGCATTCTATGACAGTCTCCTGGACCTGCAGCAGTGGTTCAAAAAATTCCCTCCCGGCCGGATAGCGTCCTACCGTATGCACATGTTTGATGTGACTGGGGACATGTAATTATACTCCGTGGTCGATCCTGGACCAAATTCCACTTGTTCTCGGCCTGTCGTATCCCACCTGGACCGTGGGGCAACTGTTGTTTCGGCGTAGCCACCACCAGCCACTAAGACCATTCATTCAGCCCGCTGCGCACTGCCAAGCTAGGTACTGAACACGCAGAATTGCGTGCATCTTGCACGGTAATCTGAGCGGCAGTACCGCTAACCGGCCCAGGCAACGGGAGCGCACTAGCCACAGATCCTCTCTGGCCAGTCACGGAGGCGCACCCCTCAGTCCAGAGGAATTTCGAATTTCGGCTAATTTGACCAGACACGCGCTTACCTAAGGCTCGGCTGCGGGCGCCCACCCGCCATGCTGCTGACCGAAAGCCCATGCTCTTCTCCTCTCGTTGGCCTCGCAACAGGAAACAAGCACAACACAACAGCTCGTTCGACGACACCCTCTCTGGCAAGCGCCGCGCTCCTAGACAGAATACTGTAGCGCGTTTGCGCGGCATATTGTCAAGAAAACCTCTATATTTCCTTTTTGGTCGCTTTTGTCTCTGATACTCGTCGCCGACGGCTTTTGTCGCCCTTACACTGCTTTGTTGTTGTGTCGGCGCATCCGGCCCCGGCCAATGTTTGTTGTTCGGTAGCCCACAAATTCCTCGAGTCCAAATCAACATAGCGTCCCTCACAACATGGAACAGAGTACGTTCTTTCACCTTTTTTCCCACCCCAACTTCAACAACAACAACACCCTCGGCCTCAAACTACTTTTCGCATACCCCCGATGCGAACCTCGTCGAGCTGACAATTGTTTCCAGTGGATAACCCAGCTGCCCGTGCCGCCATCAAAGCAAGAAAGCGTCCGCTCTCTCGCGCCTCCACGACGTCCATTCACAGCGTCAACAACCAGCATAACCTCGAGCAAGCTGCCTTCGCCGACGCCTCAGAGATGTACTCCGGGCAATGGCTCCCCAATGACCATGGCCACCACAAGGACCTGGGCGGCGCCCCTCAAATGTCCCCTGAGGACTTGATTCTGCAGGCCGCAACCCATATGCAGGCCACCGGCCAGGAGTTCGCCATGGATGCGTCCATGACCGCCGCCATGGGCCACCCGATGCAATATCAACAGAAGCATCCTATGCCACGCCACCCTCTTCCTGCTGAACAGTTCCCAAACAATGCCAGCTTCACCGAGGGCGAAGGCCAGATGCTGGACCGCGACGATCACGACGATGGCGACTCTTCGATGCTGGGCCTTGCCGGCCCCCCCAAACCGGCTTCGACTCGATCCAGTGCAAATAACGAGCTCGAGATGCGGCAGCTATTTAGTGCCAACAGGCACCGCAGCCTGCAGGATGTTGCCGGCGAGCTTCACGGCAATGAGCGAGGACCTAACTCGGAGCGAACCCGGCAGGTGTTTGCCATGCTCTGGTACGCCTGAAGCGCTTGAGAATCACTGGCCACCAACTTATGCTAACGTCTACAGGATCAACTCTGTTTGTACGAAGGGCAAGGGCTCTGTCCCTCGTGGACGAGTTTACGCTAACTACGCATCCCGATGTGCCACGGAGAGGATCACAGTCCTCAACCCTGCTAGCTTCGGTAAGCTGGTCCGTGTTTTGTTCCCCGGACTCAAGACTCGACGTCTCGGTGTCCGTGGCGAGTCCAAGTATCACTATGTCAACTTCACTCTCGTTGATGACCAGCCTGATCTCCGAGAGCCCTCCTCACAACCAACGCGGCCTTTGCCCGAGGCCAGCAGTTTCACACAGAGCTTCAAGTATGTTTACCCCAGCCACCCAATGTTGTTTGAGACATAGTATTGACATGTGCTCAGCACTGCTCCCGCCCAATCAAGCGGAAACTTAGGTCGAGATTCCCTGCCATCCCCTCACATCGGCACCGATACCAAGAACGCTACCGCTTCCAGTTCGATTGGAAGCAGGTCGCACAGCTTATACAACCAGCCTGACCTGGCCAGCATCGATCATTTACATACTACCTCTACGAAAACCACGCTCGAGCTCGCATTTCCATCGGACAATGACGATTCCATCGAACAGTCGCAAGCGATTGGTCTCCCCGCTATCGAATCATATTTGCCCCATGGAACAGATCCCGATGCTGCCAAGTCATTATCAGCTCTGTACAGATCACACTGCACATCCCTGGTTGAGTGTATACGCTACTGCAGGGAGAAGACTTTCTTCCACTTGTATACTTCGTTTCAAGGGACCTTGACAATGCCTGTGCAAAAGCTTTTTGGAAATCCTGCATTGGCACCTTGGATAGAACAGTGCGATTTCAGCCTATATCAACGAATGATGAGTATTGTGTCAGCATTGACACTGCAGGTTGTCCCCAAGCCAGTATTGGACACATTAAGGAATATTTCAGAACGGCTGGTACCACATATTCGAGACTCGTTCCAAGGCCAACCTCAGCACGTTATTCGAGCCAAGGAGGCTCCGGCGGCCCTTTTTGCTGGTCTCCTAGACCGAGCACTTAGAGTCAACCTCACAGCTCACGCTGCCGCCAACATGTTGTCCAATCCTGCGAACCGTGATCAGATGTACGTGGATTGGATTACCATGATCCGGCCTCGTAAGATTGCCGAATGCATTCCTACTAGGGGTATGGATGACGTAGTAAATTTATTGCTCAACGAGATGCGTGATCTCTTGAACCCTATCAAGGTGCCTTGGGAGGTAGAGTGCCTTACTATTTATGGAGATGTTGCCTCTCGCAGTGGTCGACAACTTGACGGAGAACATGAGGTCGAATCATCGGGTGCAAATGTACTTGACCGATGGGTTGGCTTTTTGCGAGGGTTACCGAACAAGTTCCCTTACGCCTCGCACGCGGACCTTGTGTGGTGTGTAGAACGAGTTGGTACAGCAGTCATGAGGGATCTCACGCTAGCCCAGGGCAAAAGTTTTGGGTCGTGGTGGGTGACGAAGACGTGGGTGGATGAGATGGTATGCTTCCTTGCAGAACAAGGAGGCTTCATGAAGCAGAAGAATACCCAGAGCAGTACCGTAGCTGCCACCAACACACAGCCACAGGCTGCGACCAAAGACACGAGTCGACAGGCATCGAGATATAGCACCGGAAGCGATGATATCAACCTAAACAGCATGTCACAAGGGCAAGCTGGACGAGCACCATTTCCTCCGCCAAGCCGACCAAGCCAGAACACAATGGGAATGAGTGGTGGAGACTCACACGATGACAGTGGGATCGGCATCCGGACACCCGAAGAAGACTTTCCTATGGACAAATTTGGGTTCACGGGGACTGAAAATCAGGATCCGGGTCTAATGCCGGGCAACGAGCTTTCGGCTGGTACAGGCTTGTGATTTCCGTCTTATTACAGGGGGAGTGATGGGAGTTGAAACGGTCTGGCGTTCCGGGTGTGGGTATCTATCTATACGGGTGGTTTAATATACGGCTTTCCCAGAGGTTTAATTTGGCATGATGGGATGAATGGACGAAGGCATGACGGCAGTCCAGGGGATCTGGAGTGATTGTGGCTGTGTTCTGGTTCTGGTTCAATTCCATTGGCAAAGAGTGAAGGCGACGCCGTCATTGACTGGCCGCCTGTGTGCAGAGGAGCGGGTTCTGTTTATTCGATGTACTTATATTTTCAAGTGGCACCTGTCCGTTTACTACCTTGTAGTTTGAAGTGGCTTCTTGGAGATGGGTTGGCCATGATAGGATTCACCTATTTTCGAGGAAACAGACGATGAATGGAATACGTCTTTACCTGTTTACGATTTATGGCCTAATTGTCGAAATTGAAGAGTTGTGGTAGTGTTGGCTGCTCCATTTCAGGTAAGTGGTGGTATTCGGCAGAAGGGCACAGCGTCACGAGGAGAGGAAGGTAAGCAATGCATCAAGAAATATGACCTTGCCCCTAGCTCTTTGATGGAGGCTCGGAAATTAATCGTGACAGTAATCATAGGCCAAGTCGCTTTCCGCATCCGCGCTCTCTATACATTATCGTAGACCTCGATCCAGGTTGCCTTGTGGATCCCTGAGCTGCTTGTTTGGAGATGACTGATTCGTCACATGTAAGCGGTCCTCGATTCCAAGCTGCAGTGTTTGTGATTAACCACTTAGAAGGCCTAGACAGGGGTTTATCGGCCCACAGGGCGTTCCGAATTGCCGAAACAGAGTTGTTGCACACCGTAGATTTATTCGGGCGCACCCTGGCTTAGAGTTTGTCAATTCGTTGATGCGAGGCTTTATATGGGGTTGATGGGAGTGTATTTCGTGTTGTCGCATCCCAATGAAGTAGTTGGAAAGGCAAAAATAAAATAGTCTCCAGGCCCACTGGTCCTTGCGAATTTACGGATTCAACACCATTCACCCATTACAAACAGGGCGGGCCGGGGAGACGGAAAGTGTGCGGGTAAACATTTGTCGTTCTTGTGTGTCCTCCCCGCACAGCACCAACGCAGGAACTAGGCCCGGTGACGATGGCGGGCAAATGGACGAAGAGGAATCTCTAACCCCCCCACGCTCTGGTTTTTTTTTTTTTTTTT
>NAGG01000941.1:0-11269 GCA_003031705.1 Calonectria naviculata | reverse complement strand
ATTTACTCTTGGTCCTTCCCTCCTCTGAATATAAATTATAATAAAGATTCGGGCGCACCGACAGCTTTGATTAAAGCGTGGTGGAGCACCTGTCAAATCACCCAAAAAATCCTAACCCCTCGCCTGTCAACTGCCGACTCCACCAACACAGACCCCACGTCCTGGGAGGCCGCTGACAAGCTCCGTTACGCTACTATACTGCGCTATCACCTGTTGCAACGGCCTGAGCAACGTTCCCAACTTCGCTTCTGCAACTGCAACTGAATTGCCTGTGTCCGACTCTCACCTCAAGCGATGGAGGCCCGCTCCCTCACTTCGCTCAACAACCTCGCGGCCAACCCGCCTCAGTACCCCGTCAACCCGACCGAAGAGCGTCAAGATCCCTTGGTGCTCTATATTTCACGTGTCCCCGGCACCAGAGGTAAGCGCATCCTTCCAGCTCCCAAAACATGCCCCCCCCGCCCCCGCTTGTGAAGAACCACCCGGACACTGACCATTGTCGCCCTGCTCCAGACGTCATCCTCTCGCCCTTTAAACCCCAGCAGAAAATCGTCTCGGCCGAAGATGTCGCCAGCTGCCTCTACTACGTCCACCTCGAGCAACAATCGTCTAGCTTCCAGTCGCCTCCCCCGGCTCGAGATGACGGCTTTGGATCGTCCGGCGACGAGGGCTCCGTGAGGAACATCCCGCGGAAGCCGGTGCCCGAGACCTCGAACCCTCCAGCAGCTTCGAGCAGAGAAAACCTGTTTGTGCCCGGCGACGATGGCACAGGGTCCACGCGGACGCGTGGCCATACCGTCAGCTCTACCCTCGAGATGCCCCACCAAGTCCAAGATGGTCGACGAAGCCTCGATGGCCGCGGGTTCGACAGCAGGGCTGATTGGACCCCTGTTCAACGCCAGAATGCCACTGGACTCAGCCGCTCCCAAACCATATCGCGAAAGCCCATCGGCCCCAGAGCTCGACCGAACCTGAACCGCCCCATTGCCGAACGGCCTGTTCCCCTAGGACCCGAATTCCAGCCCAGGAGAGAAGGCGGGAGAGTGCCCGCGCAGGGATACAACCCCAGAAAGAGCCTGCAAGTGAGCCGATCGCCGTCGCCCCGGAAGCAGGCAGAAGCTTCTTACACCAACCCATTCACCCTGGCCTTGATTCGCCGCGACCCAAGCACAGGACAACAGTGGAATGTTGCCCACGTCTCGTCCTATCAATCGGAGACCATTGTGCAGCCCGAGTCGGAGGAAACAGGCCCGCTCTTTTCTCCCGTGCCTCCCGTCACCCAGGGCCAAAATACCGCCGCAAACCCACCCATCAACATTCAGATCGAGACGTTGGGCTATGGCAAATTCCGCAATATGCCCACGAGGAGAAGTTTCGACGTTGGCCCCGGAGACGGAATCCCGGAGGATTCCAAGTTCCCTCGAGCCGAAGGTGCTGTGCTCTCCCGACAGGTCCTCATGGGTTACGCCAAGACTTGGTCGACAAACTTCAAGGAGAGGTGGAATCAGGATAGCATCAATCAGCAGCGAGGAGAGCATAGACGACACGGAAGTGTGGCTTCGGTGGATTCTGCTGGCTCCAACCCCGGGGACATGTCACCGGGACCGCAGACTTCCTTGGGATTCCCACTCCCGGGCATGAAGCCCCGTGGATACATCTTTACCAGTCCCTGGAACGGCAGATGCGAGTTCCGAACTGGCACCACAGGCCGCAGTCTTCGATGCTACCACGTCTTGAGCGATGACAAGCCGGCGTTCAATGCATTGATGGAGCAGCAGGGTCTTCCCGCACCTCCACAGGGAGGATCAATGGCGCTGAGTGAACTTCGCTTCAACCTGCCAACTCATGAGCTTTTCAAGTCCCCCGAGGGGCGTGAAGAGGTCAAGACGCAAATTCAAGGACACTTTAACAAGCTCCTTCAGAAACTCGACAACCGATACGAACAGAGCGACGAGGATGACGGCACAATATCGCCGTTTGACGTCAACCTGGGCAAAGAAAAAGCAGGCGGCGGCAAGCACGGAAAGCGAGCCAAGCTGGGCAAACTGATTATTTATCCCGATGGACTGAAGATGCTGGACATGGTGGTGGCCGCCAACATGGGCATCTGGTGGGGCGCATGGGAGAGAAGCTTTTAGTGGCATTCTCGGCCAAGGTTTTCCAATTGAGTTATGTTCGAGGGGATACGGTTTGGGAATGGAATGATATCAAGGAGCTGGCGCTATAATGTTTGGATAGACTATTGTATACCCGCGAGGAGGCAGAACGATAACAGTAACGATCTTATGGGATCACGGGATAACGAATTGCGAATTCTGGGTAAATTTTAAGCGAGCCAAGGGGGTTTGGAGAGAGAATCGATGCATACTTTTTTTCTTGTTGATAATTTTTAATTTGAGCTTTATTGTGACAACCAATTGAATAAAAAGGTCCCCATTCGTACACAGCTTGGCATATACTTTGGGTCGTTGAGGTCGATGGGTGCACATGACCTGTCACGTGGACCACAACCACCAATCAAATGCCTAGCATTGTAATCCCGCCTGGGTCCTGAGCAACTTTCCCCGAGCCCGAACACATCGACCTCAGGATCCCGATCACGTCCCCAATTGCTCGTCGCCTCGTCCGCATCCCGCCCAATTGGCCTCCCGTCAATTGCTCCCGCCTCTCCGCTCAATCTCCCCTCTGCCATGGCGCCCGCCCTGCAGGCTTCGACCGCCATGCTCGCGCGACAGGTTCCCCGGGCTGCCTCGAGCGGCCTCGTCGCCACCCGAGTCTTCGCCGCCTCCCTGCCCGCCCAGCAGCAGCAGCAGCGCGGCTACGCGACCCCCAAGGGCCCCCCTCCCGCCAACTTCCGCACCAGCAGGCAGGTCACCTGGACCTGGGACCGTGACAGCACCCTCGACCGCATGGGCAAGTTTTTCCTCATGACCGAGATGGCGAGGGGAATGTATGTCCTGCTCGAGCAGTACTTCCGACCTCCGTACGTTGCCACACCCCCGAATCGATGACGACAGCCCAGAGCAAAATTTCTGACTTGTCCGTAGCTACACCATCTACTACCCCTTCGAGAAGGTATGCCTGATAGCTTCCGCCTGGACCGGTCCGGAACTGTGTGAGACTGACCTGTGATAACCTCAGGGCCCCATCTCCCCCCGATTCCGAGGCGAGCACGCCCTGCGACGATACCCCTCTGGTGAAGAGCGATGCATTGCCTGCAAGCTCTGTGAAGCTGTATGATGCTTCCCCCCATCCGAATCCCGGTAATCCGCGAAGCTGACCCGGAACAGATCTGCCCCGCCCAGGCCATCACCATCGAGGCCGAGGAGCGTGCCGACGGCTCCCGACGAACCACCCGCTACGATATCGACATGACCAAGTGCATCTACTGCGGTTTCTGCCAGGAGTCCTGCCCCGTCGACGCTATTGTCGAGAGCCCCAACGCCGAGTACGCTACCGAGACGAGAGAGGAGCTTCTGTACAACAAGGGTGAGTTTCGGAATTTTTTCTCAATCTGGCCCAATTGTTTTTTTGGGGGTCACAATCAATTGCCATTGTGATTTTTATGCCCGAATTTTGCGTTCCCGGACTTTCCTGGAGCTATATAGCAGAGCTTACATGTTGCGCGGTTTTGGCTGGAACACCTCGGCTAACAGATATAAACAGAGAAACTCCTTTCCAACGGTGACAAGTGGGAGCCCGAGCTCGCTGCCGCCATTCGCGCCGACTCGCCTTACCGATAAACAAATAAAGACGAAAAAATCACGACGACATACATCTGTTTTGTTCCCTTGGGTTTATTGTATCTGGCTTGACTAGTCGTTGTAGGAATTTTGTCTCTACCTGAAAGGAAATGGAGGAGCAACAGCATTGATCGTGCGTTGGCTTGCCTGCCTGTGGTCGTGAGGCAGGCAGTGGGCAAGCGGGCAGCATCTGGACGGCGAGGTGCAGACTGTGTATATAATCTAGAGCTAAAAAAAAAAAGCCCTTTGTCACAGGTCAGGTGTTTAGGATATTGTGTGTGAAATTGGTCCATTTGGGAGGCGTGTATTGTCTTTCAGGCTATGGAATATCTGTTACTAACGAGTTCGTTTGCTGGGTTCATGATTGTCACAATCCTCATTGAATTGGTAGCACCGGGCTTTCTGCCTACAATATCTTCCCACTGACACGTCTCGGTTGAACAGCCGGATCATAATTTGTTGTTGTAGCATCATTCTGATGAATTGGCTAGCCGATGTCCATGGAATCTGGAACCTGGTAAATGTCTTTACGAGACAGCTACCTCCAAGGCCTCCGCGCGTGAGGGGTGGTGTTACGGGGGAGGGAACGGTCATGTCGTCGAGCCGCTCTCGGTATTCCATACTTGCTGGCCTAACTATTAACCACCCCATCTCCATCAAAAGTCTATGCCAGAGAAGAATGGAACTCACCAATATGACGTCGTCAAAACCTTTGGGATCAGATGTTCAAATTATACGACACTATTAACATACTAACGATGATCGTATACTGGCTAGATGGATGCTTGGGATGGCTGAAAAAGCAAAACTCGTGGCAGTTTCGAGCTACGCCACGACCGCTGGTGCTGTTTCTTTGAATATTCGCAATAGGAGGCACCTGTTTTGAAAACCTGACACGGGCAGGTGGTAGGTAGGTGGCTGGCGGCGAGGCAGCGAACTGAGCAAAGGTCACTCCTGACACTAAAATAAAAGAAGAAATAAAAATATCTAACATAAATTATGTTATTTATATTTATTGCTTTAGGATGGGTTCTTTTTATTTATCCTTAGGCCTGTTCATTTATTTCTGCGATTGTGTGTGTGTGTGTGTGTTTGCAATTCTGTTCGGCTTTGTGTAGAAAACAGTCTACAGAGGAAAACGTATAAAACCCCTGGGTCATCCTGAGAATGCCCAACAACTTGATACCTCACATGGCCAGGTCTCGATGCTTGAAGCTTGACGGCTCCCTCGTAGCCAAGTTGTCAAACAAGGGGAGATCCAGCAAAGAAGCGAAGACATCTCTCCCTACAAACCCCGGAGATGAAAACCTCGTTAAAAAACAACATGGACGATGAGTTCGCACTTCTACGCAGTGTCGATGATCAATTACCTGGAGATTGATATCAAGAAAGCCAAAACAAACTCCTTATATTGTCGCCCCCCTGGGGGCCACACTGTCTAGGAGTCTTACCGTGCTAATCAACTCAAACGTTGCCACTCTCTTTTAATACCTCACTGCGACCTCGACTTAGTTACCTGGCAGGCCCCTTGATTCAGGATTTACGCAAATAGGCCAAGGCAAGAATATGGCTCTGCAACAAACTTCAGTTTTCGCCTGACTCGTCGTACATGACATCTGAGAACGACCCGAATCCTCAACCAATCACAAGGCGTGGTGGCAGAGTGGTCTAATGCGTATGACTAGAAATCATATCTCTTCGGAGGCGTCTGTTCAAATCAGGCCCACGTCGACATTGCTTCATTTTTGATTATTATGCCAATTCTTTTTTATTGGTTGCAGTTCCTTTGATTTGGGATAAGAAATATTCCTTGGGTGTGACTTTATTCACCTAGTACATACAGCCTCAATCCGACTCTGACTCTGACTCCAATTCCGGCTCAAACTCTGGTTTAAAGTCCGGCTCAGACTCAGACTCAGATTCTGAATCTCCCTTGAAAGATTTCAACTCCCGAGCCACCTTCAAGTAGCACTGCTGCTCTTTGGCGGGGTTCCTATAATCGTAACAATATTTGCGGATGTGAGTAGCCTTGCGTCTCTCCTCGTTCTGTCATCCCAACCCAATGATGAATTCACTCTTTTCCTCAACCTCTTGCGTTGGATCAAAATCCCAAAACCGGTTCCCCAACTTTGACAGCCCTCTCGACGTCCAAACACCTCCCCCGTGAGCCACAAACTCATTCCTTGCATTGCCCCCATTCAACACCCAAGGCGGTTGAACATAGTCGTCATCTTGGCAGTATATATTGCCGTATTCTGTTTCGCTTGGTAGCGGGGGGCCGGGGCGGTTATCTGTGAATAGAGGCCAAGCACGCTGTCGGTAGAGACGAGTCAAGCCGTTTGCATGGCCTTCTGCCTCGACTGATGCTCTTGTTCCATAGATTGGAAGGTTGATATTCGTGGCATCTTTATATGGGGGCATTTTCCACATGTCATATGCCAGTGCAGCAATATCTTGCTTCTCTATTCCAGAGGTGAGAGCTGTAGTGAGAATATCGAAACCTCCCGAGGCCAAGCATGACCATATCATATCAGCCCAATATGGCAGATAAGCCATGATCTTAATTTTTCTGTCGATAGAGGGATCGAGAACGTCAGCTTCAAAAGAAGAAGAGGCTCGTTCGAAATGTGAGTGACTTCCTGGAATAGGTTCGGGAATGCTGCACTCCGTTTGATCAGCCAAACTAGCCCAATAGAGACTTATGATGTACTCGCGGACGCAGGGAAGTAATTGAAGTCCGGGCAAGGAGGTGCTCGTGCCTTCAATTTTATTCAGCAAAGCCCAATCCCAATGCCGAAACGGATCCTCCGCATCAAATTGAAGTACAGACTGTGTGATGCGATTTTGCCAGACGTCTGAGGTACGTTCCATAAATCCCATGTCGCGCCCGACAGGGCGGTAAACCCGACAAAGCAGCTCATACCGCAGAAATGCTTGCAATATCAGGCGCCGCTGACTGGCCGTCAGGGCACTGCGATCAAGATGCTCAGCTTCCATTTGCAAAGGCTGCTGAGTTTCCCTCTTGGAATACGGAGACCACTTTGGAAGCCGACGATAAGCCCGGGGCAGATAGCTGCTTGTTGCTTTTGAAAGGAAATCATCGGTATACAGCACCATCCAGTTGCAAAGTGAATTTAACTGAAACACCAGAGAGCTGTCGTTTGTGGCTGGTTTCGTTGGATCAGGGAAACGTTTTTGCCCCCGTCGGCGGAGATGTTGAAAGACTACAGCCTGATACTCCCTTTTGTTTAGCGTCTCCGGAGCCTCGGGGAAAGTAAGAATGGACATGGCATCTTGGATGAGACCGTCGTCAAAGTGTCTTCTTATGTACCGCCCGCAAATGCAAGCCTTGCGGGCCTGAAAATCTCTGTATAAAAGGGGCGACGCATGGCTAAATGTGATGGCGTCTTTGAACCCAGGGAGCGACTCGAACAGAAGTAGCCGGAGCTCTTGGGGGAGCTGCTGAAATGGATCCATAATGTCTGAAATGGGTTATTTGAGAAAGGAAGGCTATCAGTGCCGGTAATGGGGGATGGGTGTCTTTTTATCGGGCCAGAGTGGTGGGAGAAAGTGTTCGGAGATTGGTGTCGGCCTCACACAACCTTTGCCCAGGCATTTGAACTTGATGGTTGGTTTGGGCGGTGAAGTAAAACGATGCGCAAACTCTATAGGAAACAATTGGAACATTAATCTTGAGGCTAGCTATGTATTCTGACCATGGCATACAACTCGTTAAATCGACTCTAAAGGTACAATAGAATAAACCACAATCCTAACACTGCACCACTCGTACCGGACCATCGTCGGCCACGCTGAGCATCAGCTCCATGAATCCCGCGCTCACCTCGCCCATCCACTGATGATACTGACTTGAGTTTGGATAGAAAGGACACGGTGCGGCAGTGCTCTGCTGGCCAAACTCGATTGTCAGACCCAGCACCTTTCCTGGGCCACAGCGCTGCTTATACCACCTGGCCATGGCATAGTCTGTACTGGCTCCGCTGGTCGGGTACAGCGTAACTGACTCATTTATGCTATACTGCAAGCGACCTGCGAGCTGCATGGCGTTCTGCATGCGCTTGGTTACTGTGAGTTGGGATACCAAGTCCGAGGATTGGAAGTATTCGCGATACTGGGAGCTGGTAGGGTCGACCCCGGTGTACCCACGCTTCTTGTCGTATTGCGGGTTTGCAAAGTTCTGGCTGGTGTCTTGAGTCTGGAGATTGTCGTCTCCCCAGCCAAACAGGATGTCTCCACCAAACGAGTGTAGGTCGGCGAACCACGTCAGACTCGGAAACGAGTCAAACACCCAGCCAACCGACTTCGTTTCAGGCTCTGACATGGGTGCAGTGCCGTGGAAGACTTCGCTGTAGGGACTAGTGGACCCAATGGCTTGCATGTTGGCGTTGGGAGCAAAGTATTGCGGGTAGTCCCAGAGGAAGTCAAAGTTGCGGTTCAGGTCAACTCCAATGTCATATCCGTCTGGGTTTCCCGAGGAGCTTGCCGGATTGCGGTTCTTGCGCCAGCACCTGTCAGACTTTTGGTCGTAGGCCACGCCGTCGGGGTTAACGAGCGGGAGTGCAACGAGTCCCGCGGACAAGGCCTTTTGAACTTGCGCAAATGTGTAGTTCTTTTGCCTGTATTGGAGACCGCTGCTTGAGCGGTTGGCCTGGAGCAAATCGGCGAGGAAGTAGAGGACGTAGTCTGGTCCGCCACGTTCACGCGCATGAATTCCACTCATGATGAAGACTCGCGGGTTGTTCCCGATACTTACACCCTGCAGTGAAACATTTTCGTACGTCTTATAGGGCGAAGTAAACGGTTTGGCTGCTGGGAATGCATGGGCGAGGGCGCGCAAACCCGAGACGACTTCGGTCGGGTTGAGAATAGAGGTCACTATGCGGCTGCGGAAGCCTGAACCGACGGGGACGACCTTGCCATCCATATAACGGTCACCAGAGCCGATGGGCATGTCGGATCGGGTACCGACAGCGAAGCGAACTGGAGAGGTGAAGCCATGCATCTCGGAAGGGAGGAGACAGGCGGAAACAGAGGCGGTGAGGAAGACGAGGCATGATAGTAGCAGCTTCATGTTGAATGACAAGACGGGGGCGAGTGGTGGCATGTTGATGGATGAGGGAGGCAAGTGCTTGTATCTGTGAGCTGGGCAGATCACCCGGCATATATGTAAGGCAGTGCAATGTGGTTTTCAAGGGCTACGTTACGCAGGGGCATGCTTGAATACGGTATGCAGTGGCAGAGCGGACAGCAAAGGGAAGGGAATAATTGCAGTCAATTGCTGATCTTAGATGATGGCATACCGGCACCGACTTCTGTGGATCATTCCTTGTGAATTGTCTAGGAGTAAGACAAAGGTGAGACCTTGCTACCAAGCACAGCATGGCACGGGGTTTGGCCCAAGCGGATTTAACCAAACGGCCCCTTCGCGTGTTGAAACATAGAAGACGCAAAGCGCAAAGAATGACGGGCCACTGGAACGTTGGAATCGGCCTTGATGCACGGAGAGGTCGGGTGTAGCAAGTGGATGCACGGGAGATGGCTTGGATTTTGCGGGCGAGTCATGCTGGCATATAAAGCAACAGGAAACTTGGATGCGATGGTTGAGTTAACTCGTAGCATGAGAAGTTGTTGGGTGTGACTTTTGTTTGCTAGAACATGCCAAAAGTCTACCAACGCCAGTGTCACTCACTTCTCAATCGCGACTGCCTCGCGGTTTCTTCAATTTAAGGGATAAAAAAAAGTATAATACAATTATAATAATAATCTAATACTATATTTAAGGCTACTTGTATTGGTTTATTTTTATCTATTTACTTATTTTATTTATTTATTTCCATCGGCGGATGGTCCGCCACAAGATATTGTCAGACTTTGGCTCGCCATTTCATTTAGTTCGCCGGCTGCCTGCAACCTGCCCTTGCCAGCTTTTACAGGCAGATATCTGCCTCCCGTTCGGAAAGTTCAGAGAAGAAACACCTTGATTTTTAATGATGCAACCCAACGCTTCCTAGACATTCATTTCTTCAGTTTCTTCAATCACCTCTCAGCATACATTCGCTAGTATGTAGTCGTCGCCCTATGATGGTACTCAACTAATTGCTTATTAGCGCCTTACCAGCGACTTTGGAATTCTTTTCTTTTCTTTATAGACATAAATTGTGGGTTAATTCCTGGGAGGGCGCAAGGATCTTTGATGGAAATATAATGCTAATAGTTGATATGGAAATCATGGAGTATCGTCGGGTGGTTGATGCCACGTCGTCCCGTCGATCGGCGCCAATGTCGACCCAGCTGAGGGGTTCATCAACGACTTAGAACGAAGTCGTCGATGACGATACTAGACATATCGTGACGCTGCGAATCGCGTCAACCTCTCGGCGGGTTTGTTCCTAGCGGCGGCCGAACCTCTTGGGGGTCCTCAATGGGCCCAGGCTGCCGGTAACCCCAGAGTCCATTCTGGACTTTGACCTCGCCGGTTTTCGAGCGGTCCTCGATACGGCAGACAACCCGTCTGTGCATGTCGCCCTCGATGTTGCAGAGGAGGCAATGCATGCAGCTACCTGTTAGGCAACATTGAAGAAGTTATATGAAAGTCAGCTCACTGAATTAGCAGCATGGCCCAAGGCGGTCTCATATCCCAAGGATTGAATCGGCGGTGTTGTATAGAGAGACCGGCTGCTAAGTGGATGGACAGGGGATGGGGATGTAGACAAACACAGTAACAAGGAATTAAGGTGCAATGGTTGAAGAAAGAGATTCGACCTGGGCCATATCGACATGGTGATGCACCATTTAGACTATGTGTATCGCATGGAATGTTACTGGGGCATATGATTTGACCAGGGAGCCTGAAGGTTGTTTTTTCGTCTAGTTTCAAGAATGGCCCTCTGAGAGGCACCGTCGCATAGCGCGTAAGATGGGACACAATCGGCGATGTTGTGGCCCGTCTTCAGCTCCAATCCTTAGAATCAACTCTAGACCGAGTCGGCGAGCAACACCAGACGGCACAGAGCACATAGGCCCCATGCCCACGGACAAGGTTGGACGTGGGTGGGACCAATAAGGGCTCGGTCTTTTGTGCTGACTTTGGGCGAAAGAGCGAGGACCGGGGAGAGGTGCGCACTTGGGAAACAATTGAGCGATGCACATGGCAGCTAAAATTATAGGGGAAACGAGAGAGGCAGAGGAGATGGTGTCCCATCCAAATGCACCCGTTTTAACATGAGAAATACCCCATCTCTGACCACCAATTCAGTATCAACAAGCAATCCCCCCTCCCCACAGCTTCGTCGTGGAGATGAAATATCCTCGGGAAACCTGGTAGCGCCCGCCAAATGCACTGACGTACCAGCGCCGCAGCGAAAAAAAGCACATCACGTGACACCAACAATCCCAGCTAGCTCCGACTCCGTGACCCGAGCAGCAACGAGAAATTTATCATCACCACACCCGCCAACTAACCACCTTTCGGCCTCGCACCACCGCTTCTCCTCCTCCCCCCTCCC
>NAGG01000940.1:0-18306 GCA_003031705.1 Calonectria naviculata | reverse complement strand
GGAGGGAGGGGAGTAGAATTCTCACCTTTTGACGCACCGCCTGTTCGCCTTCCTGGCCTTTATCAGGTCGCGAACGTCCCTGATGGTAAGAATAATGACACCGACGAGCTCGAACCGGCACATGAACCAAACCAGCTGGAACTTGCGACTTCGAGTCGGATGGGGCGGGTTTGGCGGGGCAGCAGTGCTGTGCGATCAGGCGCGACGGGCAGTAATTCTCTCTATCTTGCAAGAGGGATTAGGTTGTTTCACCAATAGGAGAAAGATGACATGGCAACTGGAGAATCCAGGCACCTATCTTCGTCACACCGGGGTGCGCTTCTGCTTGGACCCTGTGCTTGGGAATTGACTTCGACAACGTTTGGGCGCGTCGCGATGGATCATGGCGGCTAGATCATGCCCCGCGGTTACACGTGACGTCAATTCTTCAGCCACGCTAACTATAGCTTTCTTTTTAACCCGACGAACGACATTTTAACGCCAAAGTTAATTAATTATCGACTAAAGTAAAAATAGTGATTGATTGGGTTCATTGCTGCGTTTGTTTTCTCTCTTAGAAAGTACCATCATTACCTCATTCGCCACCGAGAATTTTCATACAGTTTGTCGTGCAAATAATATCATGATTGCTCATCACATGCCCGTGTCATGTCCAACAACGAATGACTCCTCATCCCAAAGTGCAAAATAGTACCATGGCTGTAACTCTTATAACAAATTAGTGATAGGGACCCTTCGCCGGCTTCTTTCCATGAGGGTCGTAACCGCTGTAAGTGCTGTGCGCATCATTATATGTGTTGTAGTCATCCTTGCCGTTGCCCTCTGTCTTGCGCTCTCCTCCCGGGATGGTGGCATTGCCATTTTCGTTTCCCCCAACGATAATCTCTCCACCACCTTTGACTTTGCCGACAACCATTCCCTTGGCCACGCTCTTGAGAATAGCGCGGCGAGACACACCGGTCACATCGATGTAAACCAAACCAACGTTCTTGAAGCCACCCCCTAGGTTTTTGCTTAATTGGCCGGCTTCAGCACCCCATCGGTGTTCCACCACAGTGGTCACGCTGCTGGATGTGCCGGTGAGCAAGTTGCGGCCGGCTTGCTCAATGCCATCAACAACGGTGTTGAAGGCCATTAGACTCTTGTTCAAGACACCAGGCTTATAAGTATCAATGGGATTTCCTTCTTTGTCAAAGCCTCGAGCACGGCCATCCTTTCTTCTAGAAATGTTTGCACCTAAGTTCTGCGCGACGCTTCCGATGGCGCCGACTGTCGTGGACGAAAATGTAGCGGCTTTAGTGGAGAACTGGTTAATACGTCGGACACGGTCGTGTGTCGCTGGTGCGAAAGTCACTGGCTTGGCGACAGGTTTCGTGCTCTTGGTAAAGTTGTGAGCCTGGCTCTGTAATGTTCTTGAAACAATATCAGATGTGGTAACGATAAGTCGGGACGCTTTCGAAGCGTTTGTTACAATCGATGACTTCCTGTAGGCTGGGTGGTAGTCCATTTCGACATAACCTTGGGGTGCGGCATGGACACCAATGTTTTGGCTACCATCTTCTGGAAGGGTAATCTCGACAGGATCTGTGGAAGAGAGTTGGCTTAGTTTGACAGAGCTGTAGTCAAAGAAAACATACCTTTGGAGCCAGGGCGAACATCTTTATCCTCAATAACTTGATAGGTGTCGGTGAGCTCGCCGAGAACACTCCCATCCTCCTCGTCAATAAGAACAATTCTGCCACCGGCGTGCGAGCTGTGGCTGCCCTGGACGTAAGCCTGGCCGGGACTGTACTCTGCTGGGTTGTAGGCGGGCAGGGACTCTTCGGCGGCCTCACGTTCCTTTGCCATGGCAGCCTTGGAGCGGGAGGAGGAAGTTGGCTTGGGTGGGGCAGCACGCTCGAGGAAAGCGGTGCATTGAGCGAGGATGGTCTCGAAGGTGTCGACGTCCTCCTGGATGCCTGCTCTGGAACCAGGGTTGGGGAACTCGATACGAGTGAAAGCGCCGCTGTCAGGACCAAGATCCCACCGAGGAATCAGATAGCTGGTGGGTGGCTGGTGGTAGATCTGGGTTGTGGCGGGTAGAGGGAGGTCGAGCTCGGGGGGGAGATGGAGGTGGAGGTAGAAGTCCTCCTCGTTCTGGCCAACGCCATCGCTAAAGCCCGAAGAGGTCGGAACCATGAGCAACGATAGGGTTTGAGGACCCGACGGGGTCAGAGACTGCTCCTTGCCATGGGCGATGTGGTAGGCATTGATGCCCTCAACGGCATAAAGCAGCTTTGGATCCTGTGGAGGGATGGTGTCAATGCGAGAGCGGGGCAACGGGGAGAAAGAAAGCTTGGGGTACAGGCTATTTCTTGGGCGGGGTGCGGGGAGGGAAGCATAGGACAGTGCTTACATTGTGACTGGAGGCCATTGCGAACGGTCTGGTGAAGCGATCTCCCAGGGGTGCGTATGTGATGAGGGAGGAGAAATCCGGCGCGATTGACAGGACGCAATAAAAACCGCCACCAGCAAGGACTCGTGTGAGGTGATGGATGGAGGGATGGAGGGGCAGGCGGCTAGCAGTTATATACAGATGCAGGACACCGGAACAGCCCCCAAAGACGTCTAACAAGCGCGATGAGCGATGCAGAGACGCAGCCGGCACTGGAATAGGCGCCTTTATGGATATTAGGTTGGCGACGCGCGGGTCGTTTTGGGGCCAAATAAGCGGTGTTGAGCCAAAGGATGGCAGGACGAGTGATGTGATGCAGTGCAACACCCACCAGAAAGCAGGGACGAGCTGTGAGCTAAAAATGCTTAAGCGACGCTTATTTGTGCGAGTGATGGAGTGAGCGGCCTCTGGGCGCTTATGCATGTGCGCAGGTGTGAGGCCTCTTTTGAGGACGACGTCATTGGCTGGCGGGGGCCGTGCCAGAGGCCGCCACGATAGGTTCTAGTTGGCTGGCAGCTGTGTCTGGTGCGTGTCACCTCCCATCATGCCCTTGGGTCTTGGGTCTCGAACGCCGCCGCCATGACGAAGCTTGGTGTGTGTCGGAGACGGTGTCGGAGGTCAGTTTCGGGCCATGCGATGGGCGATGCTACGTAGCCAAGCTGCCAAGAGTGTCACGGAGCCGACTATTTCGCATACGACATGGCGCAGCACGCTTGATCTGCAACTTTATTTTGCCCAACGATTCCCACGTCGAAGCATCTGGCAACCTACGGCGTGGTTTTTTTTGTGATGCAGCACCAGAAGCGTGGCGTGTGGTGTGTGTGGGTGCGCAGGCGTGGGCGCCCGGCGTCGTGGGTGGTGGGGCCGGCCACCAGTCAGTCCACTCGTCTTGGTACTCGTTCTACCTGAATACAAATTCTATACCCGTGACATGAATATACGGCCCTGAAGAACATACTGCCGACGGTGGATTTTCGCCCCAGCCCTTCCATTTCGTTATGCCTCGATTAAGGAGCGGAATCGAGTTTGTGATTGGCTGGATCAAGCGACCGAGCCGGACCTAATCTTAATTGAGCAGTTTTGCACGAAAAGTCGGGCCTGGCAAAAAAAAAAAAAAAGATCAACTTTAATAGAGTAGTGACGTTTTGTATTCGCCCAACCTGGATGGCATTCTGTGGGACCGCGTGGTGCACTGTCGTCGGGGCTGCTGTCGAAAGGTGATTGCTGCTGCTGGAGTGCCAACGTACCATAATATCGGACCCGACGCATCTGCGCCCTGAATCCTGAATCACGTATGCTGTAGGGCGTCAAACACGGCCCGGTAGCATAAACTAACGCAGACAGGCACAGAGTCTGTAGCTCAAACCCGCATCTAAAAGCCGTTGGGATCGAACGGGGGAAGAACCCGGCCTTGCCCCATCCAGGCGTGGCGTGGCAGGGGAAAGATAAAAAACACTGGCCCCACCAGCATCACGATGCTTATTGACGTAAACAGGCAAAGAATTTCCAGGGGCAAAGTTACACAGGTACCAAACTAGGCTGTCAAGGCTCGTTCTCTCATGCCACAATAGTAGGTAACATCCCGTGAATTACCCCTCGCGGCAGGTACGGCTACTTCGGGCGGCCGCTCCTTTCCTTTTACAGCAACGTCCCTCGGCCTAGTCTGGAGTTGTCGGGACATAAGATGTGCGCACGGTAACCAACTCTTGTCTGCATGGCTGGACAGTGGTGTCTCCCAACTCCAGCCAAGCCCTAAATGAATATGGGAGCCAGTCTCTTGACCGCAAATGCCAGCATCAGCCCAGTATTGTCACCGCAAGACCCGCTACCGTCCTCTCGGGTCCGCTATCCATACTATGTAGTATTTGCCGTATTTACCGTGCTTTAAGGAGCCGCGACTAATTACCAACACACTCGCCCACCATGGGATTTCCCTGGAACATAACAAGCGCGTATAGGAAAAAGCAAGGACTTGCCGTCTTCCGCCGCCGCGACGTTACACACACATTTCGCCAGGCCTCGACAACATAGGTCTGGCTCCTAGCACGACTCGTCGGCACCGCACAGTACGCACATCGCACATCGTGACTCTGTTTGATTGCTAGATCCATGGGCCCCCTGCAGCTTCCCGGGTCTCCCTTACCATGACCACTGACAGATGAACGGGTTCCACATGACGCCCCCCCCATACAACTGATCTCGGCCTGCGGTCACATTGATAGATGAGGCGGGAAGACGTCCCGATGCTAGATCCAAGGCTGCGCCGTCCTGCCGCCGGTAACGGGCGCCTTTTCACCAGACGGTTGCGAGAGCACATGGGGTGGGAAAAGGGGGGCTGATGTCTTGCAATCAAAACGTTGACGACAGGGAGCACACGATCAGGATACCGCCTTGGGTCGATTGTCAGGCAATGAGGGTTGCAACTCCGACAGGATCCAAGGACTCTGGTTTCGTCGCCGTTATGCCTGTGCGTGCTGTTGGCTTGAATGTCCCTAACCAGGCATCTCGGCCGGTTCGCTGTCAAGGTTGTCACGATCTCAAGCAACGGGGCGGCGGCTTTAGTGCCTATCAATCCCCGTGCACGCAGCGGTCCCTTGGCTGGATTGCGAGAAATCCCATGCATGATGCGACGGTGCTTCGAACAAGGTTGGAGAGAGGAAACTTCCTATCCATATTTAGGTGACTGGTCAACTTGGCCCCAAATTTCCCTGGTGGGGTTTGCGCCAACGGGGAACCGGACTCATGAATGACAAAAACAAATGCCGACTTGCGGAAACGCACCCATTTTTTATTTCATTTTTCTGGGTGTTGGTTTTATGAACTGCAAAACGCAAAAACGGCCACCAGAGCCAGTCACTGGAGAGGGAGAACAAGAAGACGGAAGCAGAGAGAAGCGCAATTTTTCAATAAGCCTTTTGGCAATCCTTGGCTTCCATCGCGGCAACTCTCCCCGAAAGTTTAGCTCTCAACCGCCCTCTCCGACATCTTTATACTTCGCTCACGGCGTTCGGTAACATAGCCCCCACCGGGCCGTTGCGTTATTCGGTGCTTTCGGATATTGACTGGGGCCTGGTCGAGTCATTGGTGACCGCACAATCAACGGGGACGCTCATCTTGTCATGGTTTCTGCTAGCAGACTTGGCTCCATCATTACGTAGGTTCAGTTCGGTGCGAGCTCGCCTAACCCACCGGGCTGAATTTTAGTAATGTTGGTGCCCACCTGGCAGTGCGGAGTTTGGGAGAGGCGTCAGCCTCCCGATGACCATTAGCGATCCGACAAAGGTAATGAAGAGGGGCTCCGTTCGTTGGGAGACTTGGTGGAAGTGAAATTACCACCCCAAAGTCCCGGGTTCACCCTTCCGCCCTTATATGCAAACATGAACCGATTGAGAAACAAGACCCATGTTTCGGGAGTGGTGATCGGCGACTTGTTGGCCGTCGAGACCGCCTGTCTCACCCACATCACGACCAAGCCTGACAGGCGACGGAGGTCAGACGAGTACATATCGCCAAACATGGGCGAGGGCAAGTCTTGAGCCTCGTCATTGTTTCGAGGGTGACTAGCCTGGGGGTCTCGTGCGAAAGATGCTCCGTGCCGTCCTTGTTCATTCGGGAGTGATCCGTGGGCCGAGTGTTTCTACATGGTCTGGAAACACCGTGTTTATGGCACATCGTCTCGTCCAGGTCTTGAAGACGTGCTCGGCGTGAAGGAGGTGGTGACATGACACAGAGACAACCAGACCGGCTTCAGATTCAGCTTTGCTGGTATGGGAGCCTTGCTCCCTGTGGGGTAGGTGATCGGAGGGGAAAGGCATGGTTATGGATCACTACGCTTAGCGGCTCTCGATTCCCAGCACACCGGCCCGTCTATTTACGCAGGTTGCTCGCTAAGGTTTAGCACCATGTAGGGGTTCAGTATCCGTACGTGTCTGGGTATCTAGTCCTTGGGGTACGGGGCTGGAAACCAGTAGTTCCCTGGTAGCAGAAACCGATAAGTCGGGCCCTATAACAGGTCGGTCGGGTCGGCATCTCGCCCCAATTTCTGGGCTTAATGATGGACTTCCCTGTCCTGCTCTGCTCCATGTGAGGATTCGCCCTGGCTGTTGCTGATTCCCACTAGGCCCCTCTGTTGCCGTATACATAGTATACTCCCCTCTGGCTAGCCCTGTGGCACAGCGTCCTCTCATCCTTCGGCAGGACTGCCTATCCAGAGCCATCCCATCCCACTGCCTGATAGTGCACCAGTGGTCCGCCTGTGCCGTCTCTCCTCTCGGTTACATCACGCCCTGCGAGTTGTCACGTTGCCACGTGGGTCGTTCAGGGTTTTCCATATCCTTTCTACTTCCGTTCCTTGGGGTTTGCGAGATTGCATGACCTTTGCGCTGCGCGGTTAGCTGTTTGTGTGCCATCTCAACGTCCCCCCATGCCACTCAACCTTTCTGTCGCATTCACCTCCCCGAAACAAAACACGGAATTTTCTTTCCCTCGAAATTGCAATTACTTGCTCATAACGTCATTTGTCTTTGGCTCTTGATACATTAACTGGAGAGCCACCACGCCGCCCAGCCGTTTCTCCAATTGCCCGCACCCACCACCACCTTTCCTAGTCCGCATTGCGAGGGCCGTCTCTCAAGGCCCACCTCGGCACGATTGCTTCCCAACTCCGCATCCAGTCTATCCTCTCGCCCGTCGACCCCGAAGTTGATGAGTCGCCTTCGAACCGGTCTCCCCCCAAGCGCAAGTTTGACCAAGTCGTGACGGCGCCGGAGGCTGCCTCGGCGGCCCCACGACAAACCGAGCCCTTGGACAACCAGCCCTTCAGGTCTGACGGCCCCGTCTCCGGCCCTGAGCCGCCTAAAGGAAATGTCGAGGACCAGAGAACCCCGGTGCCGCTTGGATACGGAGAGGGCAAGATGCCATTAAAGATGAGGCCGCCGATGCGATCCAGCATCGCCTGCATGAGATGTCGACGGTCCAAAATCAAATGCGACAACGACGGAGGCAACAGCCCCTGCGACCCGTGCATAAAGGGCGGCCATCAATGCCAATACCCCGAGGCCGCTCCTCAGCCGCCCAAGAGGAACGACCCTCCGGCGGGGGCCAGACAGGAGAAGGAGGGGGGCCATGAGAGGAAACGAGCTAGGAAAGTGGAAGAGGCGCCCGGGCTCGACCAGGAGAGATCTGCCGCCTACGCTGAAGAGGTTCTTTCATATCCGTTTCTGACTGCTGAACTCTGGGACCAGCTCCTCAACATCTACAGATTACATTTCGCAACCGAGCTGTCCTTTCTTCATCTTCCGACCCTCAAGGAAAAGATCAATCGCCGACATGGGTACGGGTCCGAGTCTCTGCCCGAGCTGAATTTGGTTCTGCTCGGAGTCCTCACCTTGACGGCTCGATTTCACCCAGATCTTGTCAAATACGTTACACACCTGTCGAGCACCCAGGCCGGCAATTCCCGCCTCAAGGTCTCGCAGTCAAAAGCCGACCCGTCCGCCGCTTCGGACTATTTCGCCAATGTCCTCTCAACCGCTCTCGGCCCTGTCAAGACGTCCGTGGCGGTGATTACGGTGGAAAGGGTACAGGCGTTTCTCATGCTCGCCTTGTTCGAGTGGAGTCAGCAGAGCCCATCGAACGGGCCCGGGGCATGGATGTACCTTGGAATCGCCATTCGCATGACGCAGGCGCTTAAACTGGGCCTCGACGACCAAATCACGAAAAAGTTGGGAAGGCCGAGTCGAGGCACCGATCCGAACCGGAGGCTGCGAAAGAGCTCTTCGGAAATAGGCATCATCAGGGAGATTCGGAGGCGTACCATGTTCAGCTGCCTCATACTCGACCGTATGATGGCATGCGGCAATGACCGTGTTTCGGCAATCCCAATCGACACCATTAGGATCCAGCTGCCCTGCACGGAGATGGCCTTCGACCTCGCATTGGATGTTAATACCGGGTTTCTAAACCCTGAAGATGAGGCTACGAATCCCCAGGTCAACGACGATAGCGTCCTAAGTCGGTTTGTTCAATTGGTAGAGCTCTGGGCCAGGATTGCAAGATATTCATCCACTGGCGGCCGTTCGCGGGATAGAGCCCGGCCATGGGACCAACATTCTACATTCAGAATGTTACGGGAAGAGTTGGACCATTATGTCATGAATCTCCCTGATACTTTTACGTTGTCTCGACAGAACTACTATCGGCATGATAACCATCAGGCCACCAACATGTATGTGTCGCTGCACTTGCTCATTTCAATTTGCCAGATAGTCCTGTGTCGAGAATACCTCCCATTTATGCCGTTACGGTGCAGCGGCCCAACTGGACCCATCGGCCCTTCAGCAATTCCTTTCGACCAAACACCGGATGGGTTTTGGGGAAATGTTAGCGAAACGTTTTTCATGGCGGCTCGAGATATTGTGGATGTGGTCGAGATCTGTCGGGACAAGCTACCACAGTCTTCACTGACCCAGTTCTCAATCTGGTTGGCTGGGTTTGCTGGAGTCTATGCATTGCACTTTCCGCATATGGATATAAAGCATCTAATGGTCAATCAAGAAGATATCGATCGACGGGCTGAGGGCGACTTGAGCGCCCTGCGTGGAGCAACTACAGGAGTAGCATACCAAGCCCTCCATAAAATGACAGCTTGTTTGCAAGGGGCCCAAACATATATAAAATGCCTTGAAGACATGGACCGGTACTATACGGACTCTGAGACGGAATTCCGAAATCGAACCGAACAAAGCGGAACCATGCCCGACACAGCAGCCGGCAGCCGGCTCAGCATCCGGCTCGGAGATGGGGGTGGCGTGGAAGAGTGGAGGCCCCATGCAAGTAGAACGTCGGACCTGACCATGCTTGTTGACGAAGAGCCGCGAGCTAGCCCGTATGAGGGATCAGAGAGGTCAATGGGGGCTGCCACGGACCTTGGCTCGCCAATGGGAGTGTCCGAGGGATACTCAACGGGAGAGCACGCGCGTACCCCCAGGTCGACGCCAACCATGTCTTATACGGCGGTTAATAATAGCACATACTTGATGCGATCAGGATCATCAGAGTCGCTTGCGCTCAGTGCTGAACATCGAAGGGAGGGTGTTTCCGTTGGCGACCATCGCAACGCTGCCAGGGTCACGACGACGCAATCCGGTAGCATGTTCACACTTCCCGGCATCGAAACGGAGCCAATGGCAGCCGGCCTGGCGGAATTTTCAATGGAGCAGCTTGGCGCTGTTGAATCCCAGCGCATTGGAAGAATGTTGAACGACCTCGAAGAATTTGCCGGCGCGGGAGCGCTTGGGGCAGGACTGTCCCTGAACGAGTATGATGGGTAAGGATTGATTTGCAGTTTATAGAACATTTTATAGATGAATGAACTGACAGAGAGACTTGGGAGGTACCGTGCTTGAGTTTGACGAGCTACCAAGAGTGTATGCTCTTTATGAGTGGGCGGACTAGTATAGATTTTTTTTTTTTTCGGTCATAGGTTGTTGGGAGTTGAGAAATGGCGTACCACACGAATTGGGCGGATTGGGTGGCTCTTGTGTTTTCGATTCTTTTAGGAATTGCGGCTACTACCATTTTCGGATAATTGTCTTCGTCATCGTCATATCATGTGATTGTGCCCAATAAAGTGCGTGGGCTGCAGGAGAGATCGGATTGATAGTCAAAAAGATTGATTAGAGGCGGGCGGCATGGTTGGCTGGCGGTCTCAGATCAAGTAACTGATTGAGGTTGAGATGAGATAAGATTATCCAGATGGGCGGCCGGTGCTCGGGGAGAGCGAGCCTTGCCCTGCATGCCAAGCGTTTGACGCATCTACACAAGGAAAACACACCGACGTCTGCCTTAAAACATGGCCTGAGCGACGATGAGGATTAAAAATGCTCCAGGTTGGATTCGGTTGGAAAGTTTCGACCCATTTTTTCGCTTGTTGCAAAAAAATTCCAAATCCAGGGATCTCCTCCGAGTGTTCTCTCTTTTCACTTTCCTCGTTTCATCCTTCATCCATCACGGCGGAGTTGCCTGGGTGTACCATGTCACCTACTTAGTGCACTCTAGCACCTACATGTCTACAAGGGGACTCTCAGGATGGGGGTCAAGTTCCTGGGGTAGCACAAGCAAAAGTAAACCCGGAGGCGCCGCTCGCTCTGTCATGCGAGTGCGCTTACCGGATTTGTAATTCCACGACGGAGGCTATGCGAGAGCTCACGGTGGTGGCCAGAGGAACGACGGAGAGAATCCCATATCCAGGCATGAGTTTTGGAATCATCGGATCTGGCCGCTTGCAGGTACCGATGGCAGCTCTACAGCCAGATGACGCGTTGACGATGGATAAATTACCCCGGAAGCATTGTGGCTGATGATAGGCGGATGGGCTTGGCAGGACGACGTCGTTGTGTGAAGGGTTACACAACATGACTGAGGCTAACGACGCCAGTCACAAGAGGGTGACGTCGGAATCAAGTCATTGCAGGAGCGAGATGTGTGACGACCAAAGCAGATGTCGCCTCCCCCTCCCCCCTCACTGGGTTGCTGACCCCCCCTTCAGCGTAGCTTTGTCAGGGTCGCAGCCTATCGTTGCATCAGCGGGTGACTGTGTCTCGATGCGAGCAGATTGGCGTGATGATGAACTAGGAAAATCCCCGAAATACAAGGAAGCGTTCGCTGCCTAGGACAAGTTTGACCAGCGCTAAGAAGACCACCACACACACCACGAGCCCGGGGGAATGGCAACTGAGGCGTAAGCTTTTGAGCCGCCGCCAGTCCGTGTAAGCCTCAGCTAGCCAGTGCCCAGCAGCTCGATGCCATGTAAGATCGGCACCATCGGATCTGTCAGATTGCCGCTAGAGCGTTGCACGCAATTGGAATCATTGCGGTTGGACAAGTGAGAAGGCAAGAATTGGAAAAACTTGAAAATTTGATAATTGAAAAATTATGAAACAAAAAAATTCAAGCAACAAGGCCATGAGCTGACCCCCCCCCCCTAGTACCCTACCAGCACTCACACACACTCGTCAATTCCCCGGTGGGACGAGTGACATGCAAAGTACACCCCATGTACTTCAAAGCGACAATAGCGCATTCCTCGGGTGGTCTGTACCGAGACCCGGCTGCTTGGCTGGGTTTCCTGCGGCCGAGCGTGGGGAATGGGACAGAATTCTGGGTCCAGCGTCCGAATACGTGCTTGCAGGACGGTACATCAAACAACGAGGACATGATGAGCGGCGGCAGCACTGGGCTCGTCGTTGTCTGCCGCTTTGGGCCAAACAAGATGATGCCGGGAGACGAAGCGAAGCAGAGGCAATCCAAGCTGCATCGGCATTGCCTTAGTGGTGCCATGGTCGGCCGTCGTCCACCATTGACAGCGAGGCTCAAGCTGCCGAGGACCCGATACAGAATCAAAGCCACGATAGCTCCGCTCTCCTGCAACGACACTCCCCAAATGTCTGGTCATGGTCATGCCGCCGCAGGGGCGCACGCACATTTGATTCACCCAACCACCCCCCCTGCCTGCTGCTTGTTGCTGGCGCTGGCCTCGTGAGCTCTTACCAGCATCACCTCCACGCTTGTGGGGCGTGGGGCTTGATGTCGATGACGTCCCTGATTTGCCAGCTCCCCCATCTCCTCCCACTCTCTCTCCACAGTTGCTGATGCTGCGAAGTTTTGGGCATGCAGCTCATGACAAACTTATTTCGAAATGGTTCACCATGAGAGGTCCGGCCAGCTTTGAGCTTCCACGTCTACCGCCTCCGATTCCCAACCGGTTCTCCCTGCAAAATGATGCCGGGTCCACGCCCTCAAGACCCGGTGTGTGGACCTTTTGTTCCTGCACCAAGGGGGGGTGCGCCGCTGCGAGGCAACGAGGCCCTTCTTGCAATTGCCGTTCACCATCATGACGATTTCACCAAACTGAGCATAGTGTAGTGAACCCCCGCGTTGTCTCGCTCTAGTCCAAATGCCTGGCTTAATGTGCCATTGACCGACCCCTTAGCCGTCGGGTATTACATGTACTTCCAGATACCGACTCCACTCTGCCTGCGAGGAATCATGTTGGCGCTGAATGTACCGACAAGCCCACGCGCGAGAGACGGTGACGGCCGTTGGCGCTGGTCCGACTTTTTTTTTTTTTTGTTTTATTAATTCTCCTGGGCAGTGTTGCTTGTTTGTTTAAATTGTCGTCCATCTCCCTTCGTCCTGTTTCCTGAATTATATCCTCTCAATCCCAAATCTCGTGTGCACGAATCCCTCCCTCTCCTATCCCTCTTGCACACTCGCCATGCCGGCTGTCACCGCATCACATCTCGCGCCTCTCCAGACAAAGGACCTGGGAAACATAAAATCACCTCCCACTCCTCCAAAGTCGCCAGAGATCATTGACATTCGTGTCCGACATGTCGAATTCGACCTGAAGGAGGAGGTGGTTTCCATGTTCAACCCGGACGAGGGTCCTCGCATGCTCCCCACGCTCCTCTTGTACAATGAGAGGGGCCTGCAGTTGTTTGAGGAGGTATGTCCTTGCTTCATTTCCATATGTGCCTCGGCCCCATCGCTGATCTACCCACAGATTACGTATCTAGATGAATACTACTTGACCAATTATGAAATCGACGTCTTGAAGAAGTCGTCCGAGGACATTGCCAGCCGCATCCCCGAGGGATCGATGGTCATTGAGCTGGGGAGCGGGTTGGTCGATTCCCACACCCCCATAAAACTAAAACAGACCCATTGACCTGACTGACGGCTTCCAGCAATCTCCGCAAGGTGTGTCTGCTGCTCGAGGCGTTTGAGAGGCAGAAAAAGCATATCCAGTACTTTGCTCTCGATCTTTCTCGCGAGGAGCTGGAGCGCACTCTGGCGCAGGTGC
This sequence comes from Calonectria naviculata, assembly GCA_003031705.1. Taxonomy (NCBI): domain Eukaryota; kingdom Fungi; phylum Ascomycota; class Sordariomycetes; order Hypocreales; family Nectriaceae; genus Calonectria; species Calonectria naviculata. The sequence continues at coordinate 5,008 of NAGG01000940.1, read as the reverse complement.
CGGATTTTGAATACGTGTCGTGCCATGGGCTGCTCGGCACTTATGACGACGGGAGGGAGTGGCTGAAGCAGCCGTCCGTTGCTGGTCGCACCAAGTGCATTCTACACTTGGGCTCGAGCATCGGTGCGTTTTTACCACCTTCCGTATTCATCCCCACGGGTGGCTGAACCATGCGAATTTAGGAAATTTTCACCGTGACGAAGCTGCCCAGTTCTTGGGCGGGTTTGCAGACGTTCTGCAGCCCTGTGACACAATGCTCGTGGGCGTCGATTCATGTAACGACCCAGCAAAAGTCTAGTAAGCAACCAATTCCAGCAGCGCAATTGAATGCACTGGCTAACCAGAGAAACAGCCATGCGTACAATGGTGAGTATATCAATCGTGAATATAAAAACCGGGATTTTTTTTTGAGGCTAAAATACTTTCTTTTTCTGGCCAGACTCCCAGGGTCTCACTCACAGGTAAGCTAATCAACGCAGGACTGATTAGTTTGGGTCGACGCTGATTGGCCGCCGCAGATTCGTCCTCAACGGCCTCACCCACGCCAACCACTTATTCGGCAAACCGATATTTGATGTCGAAAATTGGAAAGTAATTGGCGAGTACGTCTACGACAATGAGGGAGGCCGCCACCAGGCCTTTGTTTCGCCCGTCCGCGGCACGGAGGTGCTGGGATCGACGGTGCTGCCTCACGAGCGCATCCAGATCGAGCAGAGCCTGAAGTACTCGGCCGAAGAGACCCAGAGGTTGTGGTCCACGGCGGGTTTTAGCGAGGTGGAGTGCTATTCTCGGGGAGATGAGTATGGTAAGTGAGACCGCGCGCCAGCGTGACAGACCTTTGTGCAACCCCGATTCAAAACATGGGGATCTTCATCATGATGGGGATCGGGCAACCTCTCGGGCTTACCCCGCGATTCTCGACCGGTTGCGCAGGCCACTCAGCTGCGGGTTGCATGTTGGTATTTCCCAATGCAGCCCGGTGTGTGAACAGTGTGACTTGCGACGGCGTTGATGACGTGGGGGTTCTGTATGAAAGAGAAGCAAAACCGGGGCCGTCAGAGACAGATTCAGGCTGAGCTAACTGTTCTTGACGCTGGTAGGACTCCACATGTTGCAGAAATCGAGCACCCCGTTCGCCCTGATCCCGTCGCTCTATGCAGCCAATCCCCTGCCGACCATCCAGGATTGGGAGGGTCTGTGGAAAGCGTGGGATGTCGTGACAATGGGCATGCTCCCGCACGAGGAGCTCAAGGAGAAGCCCATCAAGCTGCGAAATGCATGCATCTTTTACCTAGGTCACATCCCGACGTTCCTCGACATTCAGGTAACCAAGACAACCCGTCAGGCCGCCACCGAGCCTTCCTATTACTGGAAAATCTTCGAGCGCGGCATCGACCCAGATGTTGACAACCCTGAGCTGTGCCATACGCACTCGGAGATCCCCGATGAGTGGCCTCCGGTCGAGGAGATCATCCAATACCAAGACAGTGTCCGCTCGAGAATTCGCAGCTTGTACGGGCAGTCAATCCCTAGGAATGTGGGCAGGGGCGTCTGGGTCGGGTTCGAGCACGAGCTAATGCACATCGAAACACTGCTGTACATGATGCTGCAGAGCGACAAGACGCTTCCCCCATCCGGCACTGTGAAGCCCAATTTCGAAAAGATGGCCGAGCAGGCCTATGCGGCCAGGGTTCCCAACGAGTGGTTTGACATTCCAGAGCAGGCCATCACATTGGGCATGGACGATCCTGAAGACGAGACTGATCCCTCTCGTCACTTTGGATGGTATGTCTGAAAAAAAAATTAAAAAAATTCCCCCAGCAGTCAATTCTAGATGGGGCCGAGACTAAAAAAAGCTCCATGTAGGGACAACGAGAAGCCAGCTCGGCAAACCAAGGTCCACGCTTTCCAGGCCCAGGGCCGAGCTATCACCAACGAAGAAGTATGCAGATCATTTTTTTCATGCTAAAGCGGCTACTGACGTCACGTTAATCGATAGTACGCCACATACATGTACAACACGCACAACGACCACATCCCCGCTTCGTGGGCCTCAGAACCTGACAAGTCCGCCAACGGCAACGGGAACAACAACGGCCATGCCAATGGGAACGAGCACATTTCTAAAAAGGCCCCGGATTCGTTTATCCAAGGTAAGTTTGTCCGTACCGTATATGGTCTCGTGCCCCTAAAGTACGCCCTTGATTGGCCCGTCTTTGCCTCATACGATGAGCTGGCTGGCTGTGCCTCCTGGATGGGGGGCAGGCTTCCTACATTTGAGGAGGCCAAGAGCATCTATTGGCATGTCGACAAGCAGAAGAAGCTGGCAGAGCGAACACTCGGCAAGACGGTCCCAGCTGTGAATGGGTAAGCATTCCTCCCTCCCTCCCTTGTGACCCGGTCAATCCCAGTTTTCACAATTGACAATTATGCACAGTCACCTCAGCAACAACGGTGTGCGTGAGACTCCGCCATCACAGGCTTCCGAATCCTCCGTCGAGGATGGCTCCTCGGAGCTATTCCTCGACCTGGCCGGCAGCAATGTTGGCTTCCGCCACTGGCACCCCGTGCCGGTGACGTCTCGCGGCAACCGACTGGCGGGCCAGGCGGAGATGGGCGGCGTCTGGGAGTGGACCAGCTCGCCCTTGACGCAATACGAGGGCTTCGAGCCCATGTCGCTGTACCCTCTTTACACAGCCGACTTCTTTGACGACAAGCACAACATTGTTCTAGGTGGCTCTTGGGCCACCCACCCGCGCATTGCCGGCCGCAAGAGCTTTGTCAACTGGTACCAGCGCAACTACCCATACGCCTGGGTCGGTGCCAGACTGGTAAGGGATGTCTAATAGTCCACCTATATGGGTGTGTGTGTGTGTGTGTGTGTGTGTGTGTGTGGGTGGGTGGAGTTGTTGGATGTAGTCGTAGTGTGTTTTTTGTTTCCCGCGTCCGGTTTTGTGGGAGTTTTTTCTCTTCTTTTCTTTTCTATCCTGTCTTCTCTTTTTTTGATTCTTTCTTTTGAAAAGCGACGCAAAACTTGGCTCTCTGTTGGAAGGGTGGCACGGCAAAATATGGCTGATGACGAGAAAGTAATGACACGGAGGAAAGCAAAGTCTGGTCTTTTGAGAGACCACCGGGAGTCTTTGGGCGTCGATCCTGGGTTCAGATTGTATTAGGAAACAGCCCATTAGTGAACGACAGTACGCTCCTTGATGAATAATATATCGCCTTGTATCCGGTTCTATTTTCCATGAGGTCGTCTACCTGATTGCCCTATTCAAGTGCTCTGCAGTGAGAAGCAGTTTCCCCAAGTGTGACCATCTTCCCGATATGCGCCCGTCCTTTTTTTCACCGTGCCTAATCATATAATCATGTCATGTATCCTCAAGAAACCCGGTCCAGGTGAGTTTATACGTCCTATGTCCTGACGCAGGTGCGTCTTATTGGCACGTGAATACGGCCGAGATCGGATTTGTGAGGGCTGAGGAGGGAGTTTGGTGATGAATAGTAAAAGAAGAACCACCACAACCGGAGCGTACAGAGTCGAAATGATGATTTTCATTTCAAAGGCCAGCTCTTCGCTCCTGGGTGGGCGCGGCGCTATAGTTTTAAAGCGTACATCGCTCAGCCGTTCAGACTACCGTAGATGTCAAGCAGCTGCTCAAAGACGTAACCGGGCATCTTGATGCCGTTTTCGGTAATGAGCTTGGAGATGTATTCCGGGGGCTGTGTGGTGATTAGCGGGGTGGTTATTCAAACAATTGCTATGCACGAGATTTCACGAACAGTAAAGTCAACAGCATCAGCAGGCTGTTTGCTCTTGGCGTCGACGGAAAAGTCGAGAATATCCTGCTTGAAGCCAATGTCGTGCTGGTCCATGACAAACTTGCGGGCAAACTTGTGCGTCTCGACGGCCACGTAGAACGGCACATTGGCCTCGGATGCCAGCTTGGAGATCTGCAGAGTTCCCATCCGAGAGATGATGCCTCCGTTGGAAGTGACGGCCTCGGCACCGACAATGACCATGTTGACTTGACGCAGCAGGCCCATGACGTATGCGACAGAGGCCTCGGCGATTTCGGCCACAGGAATTCCCTTCTCGCGCAGCTCGCGGACCACACGGTCGCTCTCCTCGACACGAGTCTCCTCACGAACGTAGATGACCTTGAACTTTGCGGCGCCAATGTTCTGGACGGCGCGCTCGAGGATACCGGTGACGGAGCGGGAGGCGCCGTGCGTCAGGATGCAGTGGCCCTCACGGATGAACCTCCAGCCGGCATCGGCGATTCCGTGGCGGGCGGCATTGGCACGGGCGGCGAAAAGGCGGCCGTTGGCGAGAAGGTGCTGGCGGACGGCGTCGAAGCTGCCTTCCTGCTGGCGCAGCGAGGAGACGAGGTACTGGAGGAAGAGGTCGGTGCCGGCGGAGAGGGGCACGGGGTTGGCGACGGAGGCCTTGAGGCGGTCTGACTGGACCTTGACGGTGTCGAGCGTCTCGAAGACGGTGGTGGATGGCGTCGAGTTGAGGAGAGCGATGAGGGATTCGATGGCGGCGACGGGTTTGGTGAGGTGGGGGTCTGAAGCGAGGAGCTTACGGTATGTGGCGACGATGCTGTAGAGAGAGGAAGAATTGGGTCAGGTAGGAGTTGGAAGACGATCTTGCAGGGGAGAAGACGAACTCGAATTCGGAGCTGGTGGAAGGAGTCGGCGCCTGTTGCTCGGCCGCGGGGGGAGCTACGGCAGCTACAAGAAGCGTCAGTCATCTATGTCTTTGACCGGGGGCATTGACAAGGAAAACCCACGCGTTTCGGAGACGGTGGCCATGGCTGGAAGCTGGGGTGCGGACGTGGGATCTTCTCGAGCAAGGTGGGCCGACAAGCAGAATGACACGGGGAAGCAGATGTGATGATATTCCGAGCAAGTCGATCTGGTGTAGAGGGGAATTTTTGACGTCGGTGAGTCAGTCGTGTTTTTTGGCGGGGCACGGCCGGGAAGCGGGGCAATGGGAAAAAAG
>NAGG01000939.1:0-10479 GCA_003031705.1 Calonectria naviculata | reverse complement strand
CAGCCCAGCATCCCCATCTCCATCCCCACCAACCACACCTGCCTGTCGTGCTTGCACCGCCTGCGCCCGCCTTTGGTGCCGCATCCACGTCGGTTCGTTAATCTGAACACAGGCTAACCGGGCCCCAGACTTTTTCTCTTTTCTCTCACTGAAACCAGCACGTGCAACTTTCGTGTGTAAAACAGACCGGCCGGCTGCAGATGCAAATGCAAAATGCAACACGCGCCCTATGCCAACTGCAACTCGCACCCACGCCCCCAAATGCCAATGCCATCCCCGGACCCCAAGCCGCCCTAGCCCCAAGCACCCAAGCCTCAACGACGCCCCGTCATCCATGTGGCTTGGTTCAGTCTTGGGCAGTACCTGTCCAGCGGTACCCCAGTTCGTGGTGCTACGGGATCCGGACCTAGCGTAGTGTGTGCGTGTGTTTTGTAGTGAAGCACAGAACAGAGCAACGCCTGCTGTGTCCTCCACCAAAGTGACTGACACCCCGGATGCAGTCGCCCTCTCGCTTCCCACACAGCCCAGCCTACCTCTCTGGCATGGTAGCTTCGGAGCCTGATCTCTGCTGAGTGAGTCCTTTGCTGCTCTTCGCAACCGACCATCGTCATCAGCTTTTTTTTTTCTTTCTTTCCGCCGTCTTCTCTCTCCACTGTCTCTAGGCCTCACCCCTCCAGAGCCATAGGTCCCAGCTTCGCCACACTCTCTCATCATCATCTCTTTTCTCACGCTCTTAATCCCACATCTCGGATACTTTTTTTCCTCTCCTTCCGCCCTCCAACATAGCACAACCTCGCAATTCCCGCTGCACCCCTCGTCCGACACTGTACGAGCTCGGGAACTGTTGCTCTGCTTTGCTGCGTGCTGAGAAAAGAACCGGGTCCGGCCAAAACAAAACCGCGCCGTTTCCCAATCCACTCTCAATCCTTGCGACTCGGCCACATCGTATCGAGTCCCCTCCACCACACGAGATCCATTTCCGCCGCCGACCAACCCCAAGCCTTAGAGCCCAATCCCCGACCCCCGACCGCCAAACCCTCGTTCTGTTTCCTCGCATCGGCCAACGCTTACCTGTGCGCGCCACCTTGCTGACCGACGACGGCCTCGATTTTTTTTTCCCTTCCTGTCGTTGTTGGATTGTTCTCTGCCGTCTCGCCCGTGAGGTCCATTCGATGCCCCTCAATGCGATCCGCCCGCGTTCCTCGCTTGCCGTCTAAGCTGTGGTGAACGCCCGACCCGCCGCCAGGCCCGAAGCGGCTCTAACCTCTCTGTTCCTGCGCTGCGCACCCCGTCTTTGCGCTTGTCCACCTTCGCCATCGACGACATTGTCATCTATTGCCCGTCATGTCTTACGGCGGCGGACAAGATGGACGGTTCGGCCATGTGCCCCCCGTTCAGTACCCCGTCGCAGGCCACGGCCAGTCCCAGGATCACGGCGCCCATCCCGCCTACAACTCTAACCGCCGAGCCAGCTTCTCCGGCGGGGACGACGGCACCAACTACCAGCATCAACCCGAGCGCTCGCCCGCCTTTGCCAACCCGGCAGCTGGCTCTGGCGAGGACGAGTTGTTCATGAGCGGCTCGGCCGCTGCGCATTCATCGGCAACTCGCCAGGCCTACGGTTCCACCGGAAACGCACTCTCAGGCTATCAACACCAATACCAGGATGCCACCCCGCCGACGCCCTCGCACTCGTACAATCCCCAGAGCTTTGCGCAAACCTCATCCAACTTCCAGCGCTCCCACTCAACGTCCACCTTGCCCTATCACCACCAGCCGCCTTCTCGCTATGCATCCAACGCCAGCTCCTACACTCCCTCGCCTCCGGCCGCATATACCCCACAGGCTTACAATCCCGCTGCTTATGCGGGAACAGCAGCCGTTCCCCAGCGGCACCACTCGACACAACACTCAGGCTACAACAGCTATGGTCAGGGATATGGAAACACAGCCTCGACCGTTTCAGCTTCATCCACGTATGCCAACTCCACCTACTCTGGTACTTATTCCCATGGTTCCGCCGCCCCCTCCCCCGCCATGTCCCACGGTTTTGAGCAGCCTCTCCGCAGCCCACCTCTAGGCTCCTCGACTTCCCAGCAATTGGGGTACGATACGTCGTACAGCCAGTACTCGACCGGCGCGTCGAACGGTACCAGCACCGCTCCGTACCCGAACAGCCCAGCAGCTCCTTATCCCACCGAGACTCAGATGCCCGTTGGCCCCTACTACGCCAACGACCACAACTCGCACTACAGCAACAGGGTATCTCGCTCAAACTCGCACTCGAATTCTCATACCTCGCCCATGGCATCTCCGGGTATACGACCAGAGGGATCCCCAGGTCTTCAGAGGCACCCGACCAACGCACCACTTCCTAGCCGCCCAATTAACGACGCCGAAGATTCGCGCTGGAACACTGGTGCCCAGCGCTCTCATGATGACTACCGTGACGAACATGTCACACAGGAAAGCATAATGCAAGATATTGAAGCTGAGCTGGGTGGTTCAGGTCAGCGATACCGCCAGCTTCCGGACCCCAATGCGAACGGTCAATACTCCGAGGAAGAGATCCGGCAGCTGCAGCGATTTGATTCCGGCGCTACCGCCATTGCTAATGCTCCAAGTCGCACCTCTTCGAATCGAGCCTCTTCATATACAGCTTACGAGTCAGACGAGGATGATGCCGAGGCGCTCGGCGGTATTATGGCGATGAAACAAGCCGAACTTGAAGAGAATAGGTTCAGCAGCAACGCTTTTGGCTACACCGACCTGCCAGTTATGTCGAACCCCTTGCCGCCGCCTCCGGAAGAACAAGCCCACAGCAGTGACAGTGATTTTGGTGGTATGGTCGACTTGGGAATGTTGAGTGGTGGATACGCTGGCCAACTGACCTACGGTAACGATGTCGGGTCCCCCCCGGCTTCATCGGGCCAAGATGCTCCCCGACCGCTGCCGACTCCCGTCCAAAACACCAACGCCTATCACGAGGCAGAGAACGCTCCTGCCTTCAGGACAGCCGAGATAGATTATGGTGGTACTGGCGGTTTCCAGGATCCACATCGTCTGAGCTTCGATGCAGGAGGTGAGAGCGTATCGCTGCATTCCCAACAAAGCGGAAACGACTCGCCTTCAAGAGATGAATATGGCGAGCTCTTCTATCACCCAGGCCTTTCAAACAGACCTCTCCCTGCCATCCCTCCTGCTCCAGGCTCCGACAGCAGTTCTATGCTCTCTGTTCAGACTGGCAATCGCACAAGTTATTACCAGCACGCACACTCACGAAGCTTCGACTCTCGACCAGGCCAGCCCGATACCCCTGAGGCATACTACGGAGCCGCTTCACAATACCCGCAACAGCCGGAGCGATCAATATCTCTATCTGGGCATGCAAACTCTCCCGCTGTCCAGCTTCCTGGTCGTTCAAAGACTGATGCTGATGCAAGAAGGGCGGGTCGTCACGGCCAGCTTGTCACGCAGCAGTTCGATTACGAGACTGGAAGCAACACTTCTATGGCCTTTGATGGAATCACCCTGCCTAGCGGCCGAAAGAAGAAGTTTGTGCCCTCTAAGTTAAACGCCGGCGACTTCCGCAGGTGCGTGGAGCCATGGGCTCTCAGTGGCCTCGAAGCCTGGGTTCGTGAGATGGGAGAAGGTGAAATGGATCTGAAGACCAAGACAGTGGAGGAGGCCTTGATTCAGCTTTTCACCGGCAAAATCCCTATGATGAACGTGGCAGATGCTGAGGTCCTCAGTAGCCGAGTGGTATCGCTCATGCTTCAACAGGGTGTCCTAGTGCCGGAAGAAGAATGGGTCAAGTTTGGAGACGGTCATATCTCCGGAGTACTGTGGCAACTGACTGGTTCAGGATGTTACGCACCAAAACTTCATGAAATTGAGATTAGTGGACGATGTTACTCGTATCACTGCACCCGAACTCTCAAGAAGGTTGACTTGGATGATCTCATGCCCCAGGATGCCAAGCCTGCGGATGAGTGGCACGTCTTCTATAAGCTAAAAAGAGAAGACTGGGAGACAAAGCCAAAGAAGGAGGTTGACCGACAAAATATTCTCCACGAAGTTGTGACTGGTGAGGAGAACTATATTAAGCAGCTCGATATTTTCCGGATATACTACCGTGATCGACTTCGCACCAGCAACCCGGCCATTCTTAAGCCCGAGAGGAGAGACAAATTCCTTGAAGCTGTTTTTGGAAAGCTCGACACAGTCCAGGATATCAACAAAGACCATCTCTTGGCCCAACTCAAATACCGACAACAAGAACAGGGCCCCTGGATCACTGGCTTCAGTGACCTGTTCCGAGAATGGATTCGCAAGGCCAAGTCTATCTACATTGAGTATGCCGCAGCTTACCCATATGCTGTATATATCATGCGGCGTGAGGCAGACCGCAACATGCTTCTGAAAAACTTTTTGGAAGAAATGCAAAGAAATAAGGTGGCTTCAAAGCATGATTGGACCCACTACCTAATTACACCCATTCAGCGTCTTCAGCGTTACCCTCTGCTCCTAGAGAGTGTGGAGGGTAAGATGCTAGGGGAAAGTGAGGAGAAGACCAACCTCATTAAGGCCATTAGCGAAATCAAGGACGTCGCCTTGATTTGCGATGCGAAGGTGGCAGAGATGAGCAAGCGCGTGGAAATGATGGACTTGAATAGAATGCTTGTCCTGCGTCCTGGCTTCCACTCAGTCTTGAACCTCGACCACATGGGCCGAGAACTGATATTCCAGGGCGAACTCCAGCGAATGGGCTCCAAGGGTGTGAGATGGGTCGATACCCATGCCCTGCTTTTTGATCACTACTTTATTCTGGCCAAGGCTGTCATTCCTAAGGACGGAAAAAGTGAAAAGAAGTTTGATGTTTCCAAAGAGGTAAGTGAAATGCGCGTAAAACAATGCCCGTGTATCAAACTGACGCCCGCAGCCAATCCCCATGCCTCTTCTTTTCCTGGAGAGCATGAATGATGAACCGATACAAAAGCAAAAGGGTATCACGGCTCCCCTGGGCAGGGCCCAAGTTGCTGCACCGGCCGGAGGCCAGTTGAACAAAGTGGCGACAAATGCCAGTGGTCGCCCTGGTTTGGAACATGCTGCCACGAGCTCTTCCATTGGTTCCAACTTGACTCCAACGAGCACCAACGACACGGATGGCAAGATCTTGTACCCATTCAAAGTTAAGCATCTCGGCCACGAAGTCTACACCCTGTATGCTTCCTCGGCTAGGGACCGTGCCGACTGGTGCACCAAGATTATCGAGACCAAGACCAGACACGCCAAGGCGCTCTTCTCCCAGAACGCCGAACCGTTCCGACTCCGCGTGCTTGCCGATGCCTCTTTCCACTATGACGCTACCTCTCCGTACGCAAGATCAGCCGGTGTCCCTGTGAAGGGCACACCCCTTGACCGTGCTATTCAGGAGTTGGAGAGCATCCTTGGCCCCGCCCAAGGAGTTCCCGCTGTGTGCAGAGCTCAAGTGAACTGCGCGACGGGCTTCACAGCATTTGGAAAATCTATCATCGCAATTGGTACTGATTATGGCGTATTCATCTCCGACCCCTCAAACCCTCGTGGCTGGCAAAGGGTAAGTTACTACGTTCCACGGCCCTCCTTGGTTGGCCATCACTAACAAACATGTGCTTCATAGACTGTTCCTGCTACAAGGGTGACCCAAATTGCGGTGCTTGAGGAATTTTCCGTATGCTTGCTCATTGCAGACAAGAATCTCATCTCGTACCCTCTAGATGTTATCGCTCCCGTGTCAGAGTTTGCAGCCCCTCTCAACGACAACCCAAGACGGGCGCCGCAGAGACTTGCCAAGGATGTCACGTACTTTGCCACGGCGAAGATGAAGGACCGAATGCTACTATTCTACAAGCGCAAGGAAGGGTTGCATACCTCATTCAAGGTCCTAGAGCCAATTTTCCACAAGTCTACCGAGAAGAAGTCCCGATTGTTTGGAGGACGACGACCCGGCGGAGGCAACACAGAGACATTCCGCGACTTTGACGAGTTCTTTTTCCCTACAGAATGCTACTCGCTCAGCTTATTCCAAACATACATTGCTGTCGCAACGGCGAAGGGAATCGAAATGCTCACCCTGGATAAGAAGCAGCCCATGTCCATCCCTGACCTGAAGGCCCCCGCAATTGCCAATATCGCCAGCCGCATCCGAGACCAGAGACCGCTGGGCATGTTCAGACTGAACGAAAACGAATTCATTCTGACGTATGAGGATTGTGCTGTTTATGTGGACAAGCACGGTGACGTCAGCCGAACCCTCATCATGGAGTACACAGGTAAGCAGAAGAAGGCACGGGGTGCAACCATGTTCGGCCAGTACCTGCTGCTTTTCAACGAGGATTATGTGGAAGTGCGAAACGCGGAGAATGGCCGACTCCGACAAATTGTGGCGGGCCGGGACGTCCGCGTACTCGACTATGGTGTCCGCGGCCCCACGGGCCTCAGCTCCATCAACCCGCAGAGCAACGGCTACATGAAGTCGTCCAGTGGCAGCGAAGGTTCCAAGGGAACCGTCAAGATTGCCATGAGCCACCCGGAGATTCCGGGCAGGCAGATTGTCCTTGAGATGCTCCTCAACGACGGGCACACGGAGAAATAAAATAACAAAAAGGACAAGGCACCGGCTAACGAAATGCATGAAACGTCACGTCAAAAGGTGCACTGAATGGATATGAGGACGGCTATGAAATGAAACAGGCCTTGCCATGTATGGGAAGGGTATTATTTGCTTCGTGTCGCGGCGCAATCACAGGCCTTGGGAAGGAGGAGAGTTTAAGGACTTTATCTACCAACCCCTGTATATTTTGCTTTGCATTTCCATCCCCTCTTCTCTTCCTTCTTCTTCTTCTTCTTCTTCTTCCTTTTTTTTTCACATCCCTTAGATAAAGGGGCGGGGGAGTGCATCCCCCCCTCCAAGTTGATTGATATCCATTGGCGGTGCTGGAGGAAATCTTTGAGAGGACTTGAGGCTTATTTATTACTTTTTTTTTCTTCTTCGGATTGTGAATTATGAGGAGGGGCTTGTACGTATGGCGTTTGGCGGTTGATGAAGGAGACGAGAGAGACAGAGTGTGTGTGTGGGCTGCCATCTGAATGGGTTCATAATGAGCGATGTACGTGCGAGAAGCGAGGAGCGACGCAGACGATTTCGAGATGAATTGAGAGATGAAACTTGATCATAGTTGATATGAGTGTCGTGGCCAAATAATGACAGGGTGATAGCGACGTGCAGGAGCGCACCAGGAAATGATAAGGCAGCACCTGTTTGTTGGGACGGCTGACACGTTGAGGAGTTGACACACTACTACAACATAGACAGGGCCAAGGCGAATAGTGATGGACCAATACAAAGAGTCTACATAGCTCTCTACCCATGAAACCCCATCCAAGTTGTGTGCATAGTTGCATCATCTAAAAAAGAACACCGAATACAAAGTAGACTAAACACGCCCCCAATGCGTCCCTCCCCAGCCAATAATTCCTCCCATCCTGATATCTAAGTGAGGGCGACTCCTCTCAAGGGGCGCCCCTTAGTCAGCCACCTCACCGGGTACTCCATGTAGCTTACACGCAGCCACTCAGTACAAAAATTAGGTTGAGTCAGACGCCATTTCGCAAAGACGGATATGTATTTGCTAGTAGGTCTTCATGTTTGGTTGTGCAAGTCCTCCGCATGGGGGGATATGTATGTTGAGGAGAGCAAACAGATGTGCGAGAAAAAGGGCTTGGGAAAACAGGGTCGAGCAGATCGGGTTGTTTAGGCCTTGGCCTCCTTAACCTCCTCCTTGACCTCCTCGACGGCATTCTCCACCTTGGAAGGGTCGTGCATGAGAATTCGAGAGATTTGGATGAGGCCGACGATTCCGAGGAAGAAGTTAACGGCGGCGAGACTAAAGGATAGCATGTCAGTACTGAATCTAGGGTAATTCATGGATGGGCAATCGTTCCCTAGGGGGAAACATACAGGTAGTTCTTGGGCTTAATGATCAAGCACCATCGGGTCCAGATAAAGCCAGTGCAGGTCAGGGCAAAGTTCTGGGTGAAGGAGAGCTTCTCGGCGGGGCGCGCGAAATCGGAGATACCGGCAAGGACGAGAGCCCACTATGAAAGCGATAGGTTAGCATCAATTTGGTTGTTGATTTCTGTATTTGAGGTTTGGCGGCCATTCGAATTGCGGCTAAGAGGGTGTGCCAGCCGAATTGGATGTGGGAATCGAAGATAATGGGTGTGACGAACCTTCATGACAGGAGCCCTATATACGGTGTTAGCAAGAAAATCCACGACCTCTTCCTCAGGGCTCAGGGTCCAAGACTTACCAGAAATGCACAGTCTTGATGCCGACCTCACTCTCCCACATGCGCTTGAACCACGACTGCTGCTGTTGCTGGGCAGTGCCGTCGGTGCTCTGCCATCGTCGACCACCCTGGCTGAAGCGCTGGCCAAAGCCTTGCTGACGGAAGGCCTGACGAGCCTGCGCACCGAGCGTGGCCTGGCGGAAGGCCGGTCGGGAGGCACGGAGGATGGTGTTGATGGACGACGAAGCCATGTTTTTTTGCTATCGCTTTTTCGCTGTTGAAGACGTAAGTGTCAATCCGCGACTAGGCAAAAGGCAGAAAAAAAAAAGAGTGAGAGAAGAAAAGTGGATTGGCGTTTCCAACAATTGTCTCTCCTTCGTGCGATAGCGCGAGCTGTGGGTGATTGCGTAACTTACCGTTATCGAGACGTGAAGGATAAAAAAAAAGTGCAATAGCACAAAGCAGCGCCTTTGTCCAAATCGAGGTAGAGAGCTTTTGGAGGGGGCGTTTCGCGATGTCGACTTCGAAGAAGTTGTGTTGGGGGACCTACCTGCCGCTGCGGTTTCGCTTCTTCGGGGTGATCGGTGACTGACGTCCGGGGTAGGTACACCGGTACCTAGCTGAGCGCCCACACAGAGTTCGGTTCGCAGCCCACCAGGTGCCGACCCCATGTAGCTGGTACAAGACGGAGTTTATGTGGCGGGCGGAAAGCGGAAGGCGCGCCTCCGGAGTTAAGCCGCCGACAAGCAAGCTTTCCAACAGTTCCAGGTACTTGCCCCGCCACTTTTGCTCTCGACTGTGTCTTCCAGTGTGCACAGTTTTGCATAATACAAATCCATAGGCTTTTATGCAGCCACCCCGGCTCTCCCGTCCAAGTTATTCCGATTGAGCCTCACGCTCCAATTGCGGGAAAGCTTGCCAACCACAAGCTCGCAATTAGCAACCGCCGATAGCCTCTCTGCGAGATATCAACCTCAACACCCGCTCACGCTTCCCTCTTCCGACCTCCCCCGACGACAACAGACGAGCGCCATGGCCAGCAAGTACGTCTTCACACAGGGCCTCCGCGAGGTCCGCTTCCTCTTCTGCCAGACCTCGGAGCAGAGCGCTGCTGTCCGGTACGTTTTTTCCACGGGGAGCCCAATGGACGATGCATGTAACCGATATCGATCGGCAAACGAGCAATTGAAGTACACGAGACGATGGGATCGAGTCAATTGGATTAATGGAGCGCCCACCGGCTAACATCTCTCCCTCTCTGTGTCTAGATCATTCATCACCAAGGCCTACCCAACCATGAAGAGCAGCAACCCCAACATCCCCATCCTTATCCGCGAGGCTGCCGGCACCCAGCCCAAGGTTTATGCCCGATTCGGTTCGTCACCCTCTCCTATTATAGGCGCACCGCTTTCCCCAATAGATGAACCCGGTGAGGCTAACTGGCGCAACTCGCCGCAAACAGAGCGCGGAACCGAAAAGTCCCAGTCACTTGAGGGCCTATCCGACCAGCAGATTGAGGAGACCGTTTCCAGCCTCGTGAAATAGGTGTGCGCTGGAGTGGAAACCAAAGAATCAAATCGAAGAGGAAACAATACACTGGAACTGCCATAGAAGGGAAAGGTTGGCCGGGACCAGGTTACGACTACCATGTACATACATACATATTGGGTGTGAAAATCGAGCATTGTACCACCACCAACAAACAAAACCCTTTCTGCCTCACCAGTTCAACTTCTAGATGGAAAATACGACAAGCGGCGGCTCCCAAGACTACTTCCAACCAATCACGTTAGCCGCCAATGTACGGAAAAGAGTGGGTTAGGAGAAGACATGCGAGCAATCAGTTCACCTCAAGCTACATATATGATATCACACATCGCAGATGGTGGGCACGCCAATTTTATACTACATTTGACCCTCTAACATGAAGCCATATTCCTATAAGACAATAACCAACGCCGCATACTACATAATCTTACATGAAATGTCCAAATCCTCAAGCCAAGGTCTAGATGGATTAAAGCCAATCGAAACCCCACTTGCGCTCTCACTGCCCAGCCCATTACAAGCACATTAATGAAACCATCTTTTCATGCCTGCACGGGATACAAATCACCCTTTCCTCTGACTTCAATCACAGTCAACC